>JAWQUT010000027.1:2085933-2122480 GCA_033807755.1 Ellobium chinense | reverse complement strand
AGAAATTGCTGGAGCTTGAAATCCCATCAAGATCTATTCGAAGCCGTTAAAGTTTGCAATTTGTATTAAAAGAAAAAAACAGGGTTGTTTTTGTTTTTTCTTCTTCAAGTCTTGCGTTAATTCACCTAAAAATAGGGTTCTTCACGAAACAGCAGAAAAGCAGATTGTTCCATTATTCGTTAATGGTTGAGTAATGGAAGTAGAGTTAAAGAATGTTAAAATCATTGCTTTTGTAAAGAGAACGTTTTTTTGTTGTTGTTGTTTTGTTTTGCTTCCAGCTTAAGCGTCTACCGTTGTCCAACGACAGTGCTGTTCTAATTTTTTCGCGTTTTAAAGAATTCAGTATCGCTCTCAAGCATTTAAGTTTAGAAGTCTGCATTCACTGCATCTGGTGTCATCGCAGCATTGAGAGAAATGGTATAGCCTTTGTGAGTCGCAAGCTTCAGTCATGTCCCCTACGTAATAACTCTACCGAATTACTTTTACTTCTGCATGAAAACATGAAGCGAACTCGGCAATAAGTCAAGTATGTAGGCTTGTCTGCAGTAATATTGTCAGTGCTCGTTCATGAAATATGATGGAAGCAGGATAACAGAAATTTCAATGCAGTATCAAGAGCACTTTGCAAAATTGACATTGACAAGAAGTATGCGTGCATGTCAGTATAAACTAAGAATACATGTATTAAGAATCGATCAGTAATCGATTGCGGGAAACGGAGATGAACTTGCCCGACAGTGTTGAATAATAAGAGGTGGTGTGGGAGGGAGAAGGAGGGTGGGAACAGAACTAAGAGGATCACCATTTGTTCAAGCCTATTGCTGAACGTCGACGATGCTGTGGCCTCTTGTAAGCATCCTATTTGTCACTTATTTGGCTCAATATGAACCTTATTAAAAGTTCATGCCTTTAACTGTAACCCCGGAGGGACGGGAGAGATTGGGGGGGGNNNNGGGGGGGGGGGGATGTAAGCGCATTAACTTCCACAGTCACAAATGAAGAGTGCATGCTGTTATCTACTTAGGAGAGACAATCAGCACTCGGTGGGGAAAAAGCACGAGACGCTGAAAGGGATCTTTTTTATCATGTACAGTACTGTACGTTTTAAACTTTAGATTATTTCCTGTTTATGGTCGTCGTAGATAGTATGTTATCTATACTTTTGCATATAGGCTATGGCCCTCCTATCAAGTCGTTGTCTAGTATAGTGTTTAAACTTCTGCGTTTCAGCTATGACCTTCTAATCAGGTTATCTGAATATCAAGATGTCAAATGTTATCGTTGAGTTATTCAGGGCGCAGGATTAAGCTAGTGCAGAACCTGTAACATCAGGAGCAGATTTAAAGTCCACGGGGCCCCTTATATTACCGTCAAGAGAGAGTGAATGAGATTTTTGAGAGAGAGAACGCATATATCAATTTCCCTGAGGAGAGGAGGGGGGTTATAAATTAGATATTGCGGACGCTCGCTTTGTATTATAGCATCTGGAAATTTTTGCAACACACTTTAACACTGCTCTCTTTTTAGTGGTGATTGTGTTCAAACGTGTCAGTGTTAGGAAACATAACTGTTGAGCTGAGAAGAAAAAAACCAAAAAACGCGCCAAATGATCTTTCTTAAAAAGTCAGCAGGTTTGAGGAATTTGGCCTCGTAGCGCCAACATAACTGCAGATACCTTTAGTAGTATTGACGTCTTTTAATGATATGATTAAGGAGCTGACTGAGAGAAGCTATGTTCAATAATCATAACTAATTTTGATCTTCTATACTGAGATATTCTGCGCAAATTTTGCTAGAATTTAGATCAATCCATGAGTTTTTCAGGTGCTCGAAATGCTCTATGCATGGCATGGTTTATGTCATGTCATTTTTCAGAATCTGTTTAACTCACTGAAAACACTTGATATCGTCACTTCAGCTCCTGTGCTTAACGGATAGCATTTTCATATCATGCACTTGTAAATAACAAGTATCTCCGACCATGCGAGTGAAGTATAAATCTGTACCACATGTCAGTAATGTCCGTACAGTCCGGTCCGGCCGAGGGACTGACTGTGTGTCGGGTAATACTGTGTAGAACGCGCCGTGCTCAACTCGCTTACACACCCGCGTGTGCTCGCTAGTCTAGCACACGTGCATCGTGACTTTCACCTGCCGGCGGCAGCATCCAGAAATAAACATTCTCTCTCTCTCTCTCTCTCTCTCTCTCTCTCCTTCTCCTTTTCCTCGAACCTTCACCCCTTCTTTCTCGTACTCAGTCTCTATCTTGGTCGCAACCATCTTGTTTGTTTGCTCAGACAACTATTAACAAGGCACCCAGGAAACTGTTTTAAAGGTTAATATAATAAAAGCAGAGAGAAAGATAGTGAAGAGGAGAATAAGAAATAGGAGATGAAATGTTGCACTGCTGGGAATGCACAGGGATTTTTCTTACTGTCCTAGCTTTATGTTGCCTACCTGCTCAACCTCTGGATCTCAAGAAGATGCCGGGAGCAATGCTTCTCTCGCCCACTTCCCTATTTTAGCCCAGAGAATGTCTTCTGTGGAGTGGGTTACACACCAGATCCCCCCCATCGCCCACCATTGATCCTTAAAAATAGTTTTATTTGTAATTAACTGCGGCAGTTTGTGAGTGTGCTGGCTGTATGCGTGCCTGTCTGTTTTCCATGCCCGAGATGGTTGTGAATAACTGGCAAGATGCCATTGACACTTTTTTAATTTGAAATTCAAGTTACATGATTTTTAAATCTCATGACACACAGCCTATCATTCTTCTGTCTCTTTCTGCTGTTCCCCACCCACCTATTGTGCTTGGATGTATAAGCACAATTTTTAAAAAAAAATTGTACCTGTTCTCAGGCCTCTCTATCATGAACTTAATTTTTGGATATCAGAGTTGATCCTTGATGACAAATCTGTATTTGGAAATTAAAGAATTTAGTTTCATAAAATGACTCAGTACACTATACACTGATATATTGGAAACAACCCTTTTTTTTTTTGTTTCTTTGGCAGTTCCCTCACAGTCTGCTGTTTTGGGTTCTTATATAGTTTTTGGTCCTTTGTTTGATTCTTGGTCCCACGATGAAACTAACACACCATACTAAATGTTTTCTCCCTTCCATCCCTCACTTAGGTACATCTCTGCAATTTGAGGTAAAAGCACCATGTATAATGCTATAATTTCCAAGCAAAACATTTAAAATGCGCTCTTTTTTTATATTTACAGAAATTGTGGACGGCAATGTAAAAATGACGCTAGGTATGATCTGGACAATTATCCTCCGTTTTGCCATTCAAGACATCACAGTAGAAGGTAAGATACAGATCATCTGCTGGAACTTGTGAGGTATTATTGTTTGGTTAATGAGTTCATGAGGGAAAAAGAAGAAGAAATACTCTAAGGATTATGCACATCCCCACAATGAAGACCAATCTTATTACTGCAGCTACATGTTACAGAAAAAGAACAGCGCCTTAACCTGACCTGAGTTACCTTTGATGTTTAAAAAAAAAAAAAAAGAAGTGTATCTCCATGAGTTAATAATTATATGCACCTCTGGAAGGTGTGAGTTCTTTGATGGTTTTCTTTTGAAGAACCAGGATCTGAGAATAACCCAATTTTCCAGGGAAATATAAATGTGGCATTTATTCCTTCACCAGCAGACTTTCATTTCTGTGGGTGGTAGAGAATGAAAATCAAACGAAAATTAGTTTCCACTGCACATGCTAGCCAGCTTCTGTCAAGGCGAAGTTGAGATTTTTATTTTCTCAGCAGTGATTCTTTCAGTGTGCTCGATTTCGCCGTAATTCAACCCTTTCCATGACCTCTTTTCTTTGTTAAACAATGACAAATGCTCACTCATTTACGGCGAAATCAAGTTCCTCCAATTTTTTTAGGCTTTCATTTCCTTATGGAGGATACTGAAGTCCTGCCTTAGGCTGAGACTTGTGCTATTTTCACAAAATGCTGAGATTCAATTCATGACATTTAAGTTCTTTGTACGTAAGAAATTCCCTCCATTCCTTTCTCTCACCCCATGAAACTCTATGCATTTGTTTCATCGCACCCTTTCATTCTCCTTCAACAGAACTGACAGCAAAAGAAGGCCTGCTGTTGTGGTGTCAGAGAAAAACAGCTCCTTACAAAAATGTCAATGTACAGAACTTCCACCTCAGGTACTGGGTCTTGGTTTGCCTGCTAGAAGCAGATAGATGGAAAGATCACTCATGTATTTATATATGTAATATTATACACCCTTCCATACATATTGCAGTAAGTCCTTAGATTGTTGAATATGAGTTACAATGGTATTCCAACACAGAAGGTAACCTATGAGAGGAAATGAATGTGCAAAGCTTTTCGAGAGCAAGAGATATATGAACAACTAGATGAGAAAGATGTAGGTGAGAAATGTTGAAATCAAGAATGAGGGGAAGGAGGGAGGAGCTGACAATGAGAACAAATGAAAGAATGAGGTAAAAACCTGTGGTTGAGCAGCATTTTGTAGATGGCTAGAATTATAGAAATAAGGAAAAGCAGTAGGTTGAGGATAAAGAGAAAAAGTGGGTGAGGAGATGTGTTGGAAAAAGGGAACACCTCTTGTGGAGTGAATTTAAGGAAGGGAAACAAAGTGACATTTTGATAAAAACACAGCATAATTTGGTGGTCAGCCAGAAATATCTAGGATCCACACCTTTATATTGTTCAAGTGAATTATATTATGTGGGGTGGTATTATGTTGAGGAAAAGCAAATACCTTATGTCGTATGAATCTGAGGGGGGTAAATGAGAGGTATCTACAATATGCAGCATAGAAACAAGAAGTCACAAGAATGAGAAAAGGTCAGAACATACTCTAGGAGAGGTTAATTTTTTTTTTTAAAAGAAAAATAATGGTTGTGGGGATGACGTCAGATATTATAAAAAGATGGAGGGGTAGATCAATGCAGCAACTGTGAATGAAAGGTTAAAAGTGGATAGCATACATACAAGTGAAGGAAAGGTTGTGAAGATCCTAAGCCAGTAAGAGGACTCCCCAACACACCTGGAATATATGGGCTAGGAAATTGAAACAATGAGGCTTGTTTTTTATGCACAGGGCTTTCAAGGTGAAAGACAAAATAAAATGCCTGTTGTAGGGCACATTTTTTGCTAGCAGGAGAGACTGAGACAAGGTGCATTGTGCACAAGGGTGGTTCATGTGCAGTCATCAATTGTCAGATTATCTATAGTACTACCTCAGTTGTTTTTCTCCCTCCTATCCCACTCCCCCAACGTGGTATACCGCCTCCCTATGTTTGAAATGAATGGTCAGGTTATAACAATAAAGTTTCTTTCTGTCTGCCTGCCTCCTATCTTTCTTCTTATGGGATTTCTAAATAAAAATGATATTTTGAGCTCTGAGCTTGACATGTACAAAACCTGGAACCTGGACCTCACAGAAATTCAGGCTGTCCGGGATGGAATCTGGGTTGATGATGTTCAGGCAATGAATGTTGCAACAATGTCAGTCTTGAAATTGTTGTGTTTGGAAAGGAATCTGAAGCAGTGCTATGCTTTAAACACTAGTTATATTCACATGTCTACACCTCAATTTACAAGTGTCACCTGTCCATTTTGGCATTATCCCAGGACTTCCCCATTGTGTGTTTGGATTAGGGTTACAGGCATGGTTATGATGTTCAGAATGAGATTAGGGAAGAGAGAGTCTCTCAAATACAGTTCAAAGACCCCACCAAGGGTGCCTTTTTCTTCCCAGATCCGTCCTCTAGAATTAGGGGCAGTTCACCCAGGGAGAGTCCTTAGGCTTATACCAGAAGGGATATGACACTTGTAAATTAGGATGATGATATCTTTAGAGAATTTCAATGGGTTGTGAAAGACAGCCTATCGTTATTATTTTATTACAAGGGAATTATAAGTTGTTTGAAAACTCTCAATAAAAGATACAATGATGTAAAAATGTGTCACATGCCATATAATATAATAATGTAATGCCAACTTTTCAGCTGGAAGGATGGTTTAGCCTTCTGTGCTTTGATCCATCGCCACCGCCCCGAACTCCTAGACTACTACAAGCTGTCCAGGGTAAACAACCATGCCTGATTATGGCCTCTAGCCTCCAGTTGGAGTGTGCACCCCTTTCCTGCTCGCCATTTTTATTTTTCTTTCCTCTTTAATGCCTGAATAGCAAGCAAAACAGCCTAGCGACCAGTCTTGTTCACCTGTAGATGAACTGGAATTTTTTTTTGTCTTTTTTTGCTTTCACCAAGCGGTATACTTTTCAAAGGGGATATAGCTTTTGGACTCATTATTATTATCTAGCTGCTGATTGCAAACTTTCCAATCAGTTATGGCACCCAGTCACTCTGAAGTTACACAGGCAGCTTGGGAAAGACAAATGTGCACCACTGTAAAATTTGCATCAAATAGACTGCAGATTTACACTTCTTATATAGATACAATCTTCTTTTTCTGCAGAGCCTGAAGATAGAGTCTGCGTCCTATTTTTTGCCATGTAGTGGAAAATGTGGAATTGGGCCTTTCATTCAGTTTCTGATGCAGTAGCAACAATTTTGTGGCATGTCATATAAGATATCAGCATAATGTTCCCCAAATTTAGATTATCAAGCATCCTACAATTGATCCAGCTTCAGATCAAAATAAATATTTGGAGAGCTGCAGGTAAGAGCTGGCACCCACACAATCCAGCCTTAGCTTGAAACTGAACAGCTGCTCTGCAGTAGAGATTGCAGTCACTGTAACAGTGAATTACAGTAATTTTTACCATCATATGTTGCTGTGTCACCAGCTGGATGGGAATATGCTAACCCTGCATACCTGACACATGCGTGGTTACATACTGCACACGAAATCAATCCCATACAATTTTCAGGCCTGAGTCCAGGCAGTCCTTGTTTTCACAGCTTTACAGATTTTTTATTTTGGCCTTGCCTGGTCGGATTGTTCTTTCTGCAGCTCACTGACATGCCTTATGCGGATGTCCCAATGACATACCATAAATTGAAAATTTACACATAGGGCCCTTTTTCATATTGTCAGCTAATTTTTTGCATGTCTGCTTGTTTCTTCCTCTGGGAAAATAGAGTAGTGTATAAGTCGCTCTGCATAGTCAGTACACTGCTATCTTCCAGAGAGAAAAGGGCTGGTCCAAAGTGTGCGTGAGATGTGTCAGTGTTAGTCCTGTGGAGGCATGAAAGCATGTTTACTAGTTTGTTCTGACCATAACATCAGAGATGTTTGGGGTAGCAAAAGGCCTCTCCATTGTGTTGCAGAAAAGCAATTTCAAAGATGAATTAACTTCAAGATTGCCACATGCCATTCTGAACTGAGCATTGAATAAAGGCTGGTTGTTTGTGAGGAACATTGTTGCACCAACAGGTTTAGTATGGGTGAGATTTGATGAATTTAAGTCAGTTTACTTTGGTCTGATTTTGGGAGACAAGTGATGTGTTAGCAACAGCAGAGAAGAGAAACTAGGAGACTGAAATTTAGGAATGTGTTTGAGTCAGGGTTTACAGTTCTTCAGCATGTTCTCTTGCACCTGAGATGTGGGAATCTATAGGAAAGAATCTGAATCATAGAAAAAGAAAGAGTCAATTACTTGGGATCGGTTGGTCACTAATCTTTCAATGTGGTAGTTTGCTTGATGTGTGCCGTGTTGTTTATATGTTTTCACTGTTGTGTGTAGTTGGCTTGATGTCTTCTCTCTCCAGATTTGGTCAACTAATTTGAAAGATTCTGTTGTTGTCCTTCAAAGTGTGAAAACTAATAAGTGAGAGTGTTTCTTGTTTCAGGTCCAGTAAGGAATGCAAATTCTGTTGTGTATCCAATCTCTTTTGCACCCTTTAACTCTTTTCTCCACAAAAGGCTTACACCATCATCTACTACCATATGACTTACATTTAGCAATATTTGATTCTCTTGAGTTAAAGAGCTGATAATGAATAACATGTTCATGAAATAAAATCTTAGAAACAAACAAAAACAAAAACAAAAAAATTACGAGATTGAAACAGTCAGTCATGACTGTAAAGGCTTTATGATTAACAAGATTGATTTGGATGTAAGACACAAGCTGTCATTGAAGTCATGACATGTATGTAGTGATTTATCCTGGGCCAGGTGACTGTACTGGACGTTTGTGTCATGCAAGCCACTCCTGTGTCACTTGCTAGTTAATTTCATTGTGTTGAAGAATCAAATATTGTTTAGTCTCTGAAAGCATGTTGTCTTTTTTTTTTTTTTAAAACTAGTATTCTCTCTGAAACTGAGGACAACTCAAAATGTCATAACTCCTGGATTGAACAGTCATCAACCAGCAAAGAGTTGCTGGGAAAGCATTTGAAAAGGTGCTATGAAACTGTCTCTTCTTTAAGGTTTTCTTAGAAGGCGCAGGACAGTTTACAAGTTGTCCTCTGTGTTTTTCTTGATTTTAGATTTTTTTTCCTTTGCTTTCATGTTGCATGGTTTGCGCTTGTTTGTCTTCCTCAGTTTTAAAGATGGTCTTGCGTTCTGTGCACTCATACACAGGCATCGGCCTGACCTCCTCGAGTACCATAATCTCTCAAAGGTAACAAGTAACTGTGGGTAACATCATGCCCCCATTGAATAAAGAACCTTCGATTTATGTGTGACTTGATGAGTTCGGTTGAAATGTCCGCTCTCTGACGTGACCTTGGCATTAAGTCTTATGTAGCAACTGGAATGACAGCTGCTGGAATTGCCCTCCATGGTCACATGTTATAGTCATTCATTTTTTTAGCTGTGAGGATATGAGTGCTGAATACAGGAAAGAGCTTTAAATAAATATATGTTGAAAGATGCTTCTCAAAACTTCCTATATTGTTTCTAGTTTTAGTTTTGGGCAGCTTCTTGTAGGTCGCAGTTTCGAGGAAGAAGACAAATTCTGCTTTGAGAGAGCTGAGCAGTAGGATCACAAATATAGTTCACACTGTAGTTACAGACAGACATATGAGTTTGGATCATGAGCTATATGGCAGAAGTGAAAACTAACGATTTTTCATTCAAAATTTAGATTACAGCTGTTTAGCTTAGTTGTTGTCAGTTATTCAGTGCTTCTGATCTTAGACTTCTTAGAGGAAGTATATTTCATAGCCTTTTAGAAAAGAAGAATATTTAGAGGCACTTGATGCCGTGTGTAGAAACTATAGATCAGCATATTTTTCTTCAGTAGTGAAGATCTCTTTGCACCACTGTAATACTTTCCTTGCAGGTGCACTTTGCACACATATAGTCTGTCCATGCTTTATTACGTATTTGCTTGCGTGATTCTATTGTTTTCAGGACCGTATTACTGCTTATATGTAAGAAGCCTGCCCAGGTATAAGCTTCCATGATATATAAAATCAAAAAATTTTAGAACAGTGTCACATCACAGTTTGGTGAGAAAACAGCAGTACTATATAAGACGAATGATGATTTTTGTGATAGAGAATGGTCGGCACCAAAGCGAAGGCTATTGGAATTGAATTCAATAATGCTGATTTTAAGGAAGCTCTATGGTCCATACTGTTGTGATATTGAGATGGTTTTCCAGTTATTCATATCATGGAGAATATAAGGGTAACATCTGTGCATGTGAACAATTACGGTTACATCAGAATGTATTAATGCTTGAAAAAATGTCAGTTTCAACCTCCTGTATTTATGCTAAAGAAATGCATTTCTTAATAGTTTGCCACCTCATTTTAATAAAAAAAATAGACATACTGAGATTTTGGGAAGCCACATTAAAATAGTTTGTCTGATTTCTAACAGTTTTATTTTGACAGTCAATGTGAAAACCCTTTTCTGTATACAGGAAAACCCACTAGAGAACTTGAACACAGCCTTTGATATTGCAGAGAAACATCTGGACATTCCCAGGATGTTGGACCCTGAGGGTAAGTTCACTGACATATTGGAATATCATTGTATGAGCAACATTCTTATCTGCCAGTGAAACATTAGCAACAGGTTGAAAAAAAGTTATCATGTTAATTGTGTCTCAATTGTCTATGGCGTTTCCCTCTGGACAAAGCCAAAAACTGAGGGCATGTGATTAAAAGGATCTGTTGATCTGATAGATTTCCATCCACATAATGAGATCATAGATGCTACCTTTCAGAGAGTTGTCTGAAATCAAAGAATTTTGGCCTTAGAGAAAACTACTTGACATCAGTCCAAATAACTGGCTGAATTTAAAAAAAAATAATCCGAAGACCAACTCTTCAATCCTATTTTTTACTGTGATCTCTTCTTGTGAAGACTTTCTCTTCCCATATTACAATATATGAACTTAAAATGTTTATTTCTTTTTGCAACATATAAATGGTGATTTATTATACATAATCTACTTGACCCCACAGAACGTTCAGAGAATTTTAAGAAAATGTGAGTGGTATCCCCGAAAAACAGTGCTATTTACAAAACCCTCTGACAGTAGCTGTGCATATTCTGCCAACTTGAAGTACACTTACACTGCTTTCAGTGCCATATAATTCCCTTATCATTTACAATGTATGTTTTTCTATGAGTGTGATCAGTATCGGGAAATTAGTAAGAAATTAAATAAGAACACTTTAATAACATTTACACTGATTAACTGCAGTATTTTAGGTAATCTTGTTTCTTCTATGTAATGTTATGGGCTGTTAATACAGTTACATGAAATGTGATTTTACACTGTTACATATGTAATCCACAGTTTAAACAGAGATTTCTTTAGTGTAATTTTTCAATATTCTGTTTGCACCCTCCTTGTCCAGATATGGTCAACTCGGCCAAGCCAGATGAGAGGTCTGTCATGGCCTATGTGTCTTCCTACTACCACGCTTTCTCAGGTGCTCAGCAGGTGAGTAGTGGAAGTAACGATATTTTGTTAAATTATTTACTGTTCCCATCACTAAATGTCCTTCATACTGTATAAAGCTGTGATCATCCATTTCCTTCCCAAAGCCATAACGCCTCTTGCCATAATGATGAAAGACAATAATGTGTGAACTTTTGTATGCATGAAAATATACATTAAGAAATAATGATCATATGTGTCATGTAATGTAATTCAGCTAGACATAGTGCTTTCTTATTGTTGTGTTCAGTGTTTTGTTGTAAGTCCTGACATTGATTTGCATTTGCACAGTTTGCAGGAAGCACCAAGCTTGGTGAAAGCACAAACAGCATTTAAATGTGGTACTATCAAACAAATCTTTTGATTATTTTAAGAAAACTGCATTTTGTCATTCAACATTTTAAATGTTTATGATTGTTTTCATCCCTTTGTTGCATCTGTAGGCTGAGACAGCTGCCAACAGAATTTGTAAAGTCCTGAAGGTGAATCAGGAGAATGAGAGACTCATGGAGGAGTATGAGAGACTGGCTAGTGATGTAAGTATATTATATTTGTCATTGATTTCTTTGTTGATTTGTTGGACAGTAAATGAGGCAAATGTGCATTATTCTTCTACTGTGCCTTTATACTTCTTTCTTGAATGTTGTACACTTTTGATTTTGTGTGTTATTGGTTGAATGTACAATGTAAGGTGACTGGCGCAAGACATTGCCTAGTTTTGAGACTTGATTCTGTTACTGCTGAGAAGTCATCAGACCTGAGCTTTCATAACATAGAACAGTTCTAGTTTTAAGGTCATTTATATGTTTGTAGTGTGACCTTACCATTCTTTTCTTTTACTTTTTTATTCAACTCACTAATCCTGTTTAAATTATTTTCATCTCACTTTTGCCAGCTTTTGGAATGGATCCGTCGCACCCGCCCTTGGCTGGAAAACCGCACCACTGACAATACACTTCCCGGCACCCAGAGGAGACTGGAAGAGTTTCGTGACTACCGCCGCAGCCAGAAGCCACCTAAGCTTCAGGACAAGGCTAAGCTTGAGAACAGCTTCAACACACTACAGACTCGTCTTAGGCTTTCAAACAGACCAGCATATTTGCCCACTGAAGGGAAGATGGTTTCTGTAAGTATTTTTTTTCTAAAAGTTTATAGCTGTGGTGACAAGCAATAGTTTTAGTTACTAAATTGAAATGCATCAAGATTAAATTTCTTAAGTGTCTACTTCAGCTATTCTCAGATTCACTTACATAGGATACATATAACTGCCTGAATAATTGGCATTGGTTGGTGGTAAAAGTTTTTAATGAAAAGGGAAAACGTTAATTTATCAACAATATCATCACTTCTTTTCAGGATATTGCCAATGCCTGGAAAGGACTGGAGACAGCAGAAAAAGGTTTTGAGGAATGGCTGCTTTCGGAATTGCAGAGGTGGGTATTTTGTTTTGAAAAGGACAGTTTGATGATCTCATATGTACATTTTCAAAATAATCATCATCTTAAATAGAAATAACAGTGTGAAACTAGACATCACATTTTGGCTTGTTATGCTTACAAGAAGTTTTAAGGGGAACTGAGGCTGTTTATAAGATAAGGAAGGCAAAGCTTGTTCATGTCCACAGTTCACAGAGAGCATTGGAGTGGAGCATTTTTGTGAATCTTTGTTTTTTTTGTTCTCTTTGCTATACAGATTGGAACGTCTGGACCACCTGGCTCAGAAGTTCCGTCATAAGTGTGAGATTCATGAAGAATGGGCTGCAGGGAAGGAAGACATGTTGAAGTCTGGTGACTTCAAGAGGTGCAGGTTGAATGAGCTCAAGGTATTAAGCTTTAAGAATGCATCAGTTTTTACATCGCTGAACCACATGATATTAATATCCTTGACACTCAAAACATTATTCTATGATTTGATTCATTTCATTAAATTAAAAGCTGAATTGCCTTTGACAATTTTCATTCCCATAAGAAAGCAGTATTCACAAGGTTTGAAGATATTTCTTGGCTAAAATCTGCTTGCTTCCATCTGATAAATATAATGATCATGAACTGTAGTATTTTAAAACCTTGTCAGTTTTTTATATGAAATTTTAAGTTCTAAAGTATTGTAAAATAAAGAATTTAACTGTAGCTCAACATGTCTAGAATACTTTTCTCTGACAACTGATTTTAATAATTTCTTTCATCAGGCTATGAAAAAGAAACATGAAGCATTTGAAAGTGATCTGGCAGCCCATCAAGATCGGGTGGAACAAATTGCAGCAATTGCCCAGGAACTGAAGTAAGTTGGATCTGGACATGGCAGTCTTTCACTCATTAAAATGAAATGCTGCACACGGTTGTAAGAGCAGGGAGGAAGATTTGTATTGGTGATAGAAGCAAATAAACAGTAATAGAGGGCACAAAGGTAGAAAGTTTGTAGACAGATGGGCAGGTGGGGACATTATCAGATCTTCATAATACATATTTTGAACAAACTGATTCTATGCTAGAGTGCACTACCAAGCTATAATCATTTGAATACAAATTAAAGATTTTTTTTCCCTTTGGTTAGCATATCTCTGTCAAAGCTAAGAGAGATCATTTTGAGTTTGCAGGAGAGATCTTAATTGTTGTTTCTGTTCCTACGGTGATATGTGTGATCTGTGTCTGCTTTCAGCACCTTGGATTATCATGATGTTGCAACAGTCAATGCAAGATGTCAGGTGAGCTAGAAGAAATCAAGAATGTGATGCAGACTCATATTTAAGCACTTACGAGAGAACAGATATTAACATTTTTTTACCCCTGGCATTTGTGTGGGAATAGCAGAGCAGAGGAAAAATTCACACATGGTAAGAT
Source organism: Ellobium chinense (assembly GCA_033807755.1). NCBI lineage: Eukaryota > Metazoa > Mollusca > Gastropoda > Ellobiida > Ellobiidae > Ellobium > Ellobium chinense. The sequence continues at coordinate 2,108,763 of JAWQUT010000027.1, read as the reverse complement.
TAAAAACAGATTTTCACTGCTGAAATGTTGACTTGGCCTTGACATTTCAGTTGAGGAAATCACATGATATTTGGACTACATACAACATCACTGAAATGTTGACTTGAACTTTGTATTTTGGGGGAAACTCATGGATACAAGATGCATTCAGTTTCATCATCAAACTATACCAACACAATTTCAGCTCAGATTAAAATTATTTCAGACATATTTTATTATTAGTACTATTCTGTTGATGCATTCATATAACTTTTTCTTATCTTGTAGCGTATCTGTGACCAGTGGGATGTGCTTGGTCAGCTGACTACCAAAAGGAGAGAAGCCTTGGAGGAGGCTGAAAGGGTCTTGGAGAGAATTGACCAGCTGCATTTGGAATTTGCCAAGAGAGCAGCTGTAAGAATTTTTGCAGGGTGTTTTCGTTTATATTTTGAGCAGTGTCGAAGCTTGGGGTACCCACAAGTGAGAAATACTTACCTGTGAACACAAATGGCATTTATAGTTCCCAGTGAGGTTTTATTTACATCTGTAAACAGGTGTTCTCCGCATGTATAAACCACCTGCTAGCAACAAGTATTCAAACAAAATTAAAGTAGAGAAGAACAGCCATTCCAGTTTTGATGCAGATTTCTTCTGAGAATCATCCAAGTATTGGGAGTGATCTTAAAAGCATGGCACCATTGCACAGATGCACAAACCCAGATTATAAGATGAAAGGGCATGAATAGATTTAATTACATGGAGCATTATATGCTTGCTAAAGTAAAGTTTATTGTTTAGTTTTCAAGAATTTGCTCCCCTTTGAAAGTTGATTTTAATATGTTTTCCATGTGGTATTGTCTTTTCTGTTATCAACAGCCATTTAACAACTGGATGGATGGTGCCAAGGAAGATCTGTTAGATATGTTCATTGTCCACACCACAGAGGAGGTGCAGGTAGGTTGCAGAATATGTAGTGAAAGCTGTCGTCTTTACAATCTGCTCAAAAAGTTGATTTTCTTTTTGTATATATTCTTCACAGTGCATTAAATTTGACTTGTCACTATCTTGATTTGTAAATTTATGTCAGGAACTCCTTTCTCAGCATACCTGGAGGAGCATGTGATCAGTTCAAAAAAGTAATTAAATTCTGTATCCTAGTGGGGATTTTTAATCAAGGATTAGGATGTGTGCTACAACAGATAGGATGAAGTATCACTAGGAAGAGAAATGTGAATAGATGGTCAATGTAACTCTTCAATTTCCATCCAACAGGACATGGGTTGTAAACATGGGATGTAAATAGTTGAACTGAAAATGACAGCATTACACTTTTTGTTTGTTTATAATAGAGTCCAAATGTATGTCCACACATTCAGTAATAATATATACAAAATTGAAATACCAATGTGCTATGAATTGATGGGACCCACTACTGTAACAGGGATTGATCGATGCCCACGAGCAATTCAAGGCCACTCTTGGTGAAGCTGACAAGGAATTTGCCACCATTGTGGGGTTGGTGCAGGAGGTGCAGAGGCTAGGACAACAGTTTGGAATTACACCACCCGAGAACCCCTACACTACACTGCACGCCCAGGTGGGTAGTTGGCTTGCTTCATGGCATGCATTTCACAGAGATTTGTTTCAGATTATGCTCTACTTGAATTCTTTTTTCCTTTCTGCAGTTTCATGCAGTTTATATATGAAACATGTCCACACATTTCAGATGGGGGAGCATAATATTATCTTTTGTGCTCTTGAAAGTCCAAGGTGAAACGTTAAGGGGGAATGACCAGGTCATTTTAGACTATTAGAGATAGAAAAGAAGCCTGTAATGAGATAACTCTTGAATATAAAGTTGAACAAGTTAGGAGGAAGTATGAAAGAGTTTCCTCTTAATAAGGCTGTCATTCCAGATGAGCAGACATGCTGGCAGTTCTTTGTTGACTTCCCTTAATACATGTCTTGTGTTTGAATTCAAGGTAAAAAAAAAATAGGGTAAAAGTGATACAGTAATTCCATCAAGAGAATTGCAGTGTGTAAATGTTTGAAGTTGAATGTTTGCAAGTCATTACAAGAAAAGTTGCACTTACCTCAAAAAGGTTATAAGACAAAAATAAATGGAGAAAATACCAAGACAATTTCAGAGAACATCAGGGTTGGAGAGGAAAAGCCATGTATAACTGTTGGGAAATTGAGGGATGTCAGTTGTCAGTTATATAGGAAGGGGGTGGGTTGTCATTTGTGAGAAGGACATGCTTAAACTATCAAGGTGAAGGTTCAGCCAGGAAATATTTGCTTGTGAAGCCATGTAGTCATGCTTGTTTAGTCATTCTAGTCCTCATTAAGATATGTGACAGTGTAGCTGCTGTGAAAAATAGCATTCATTAACAAATAAATGTAAGCCAAAACTAACAGTCAAGTGTGAATATTAAATACTGTGGGCATTTTGCATCACCCATCCTCCCTACCCCCCATGATACAAGATCCAACTAAACCATTACTAAAAGCTTGATATTCTGAATCTTCCCATCCTGAAAACATGTACATCCACTGCTTGTATCATTGCGTTCAATCATTTACATGTAACTGTATTTAAGAGTGTGCAGACATAGATCTGAGTCTATTGAAAGAAATCATGGTTTTATCTTGTGGAAATGTCAAGGTATTTGATGTTCTGAGACATTTGAGAATGGAAGTAGAGGCAAAAAGTAAAATTATCGGAAGAGACTCAGAATTGTTTGTTTGCAGACTTTAAATGAGAGCTTGACACACCATCGTTTATTAAAATAAGTCCAGAATGTTGATGGATTTGGGTAACATGAAATTGTCGATCTTCACCAGTGAAGATAGTGATCTTATTTTGACTGGTTTTGGCTGTAACAAATTTTGAACACGCACAAAACGGGTGTATCAAGCTTTAGTAGTCCTCATATTTTGAAGACTTGTTTGGCTTCTTAATTCGTTGGTTTACAACTAGGCATTTTCAGTCAGTTAATCATTCCTTTACATTGTTCATTAGTAAAGTTTCTTGTTTTTTCTTCATGTCTCTTTAAAGATGCATGGGAAAATATGCAAGGACAAGTTTTTATTTTCTCATAATAATTGCAGTTTTATTTTGTCACTAGTATACATTAGCTTGTTGAGTACCCAGTATTGAGGGTTTCAGAGGTATTTCTTGCTAGTGTCTCTATGGGTGGAACTCTTCTTGCAGTGACAGAAAGGTCTTGAGATATGATTTTGCTTTGAAGCTTTACACCCCTGTAATGTTGCACACCTCAGATTAAACTTAGTCTGCTGGTATAAAAAATATATTAATGCTAAGATTTCATCAGATCGCTATCTCTATACTGAAGCATTTGAGCTCACTAAGTTTGATAAAGCAGAAATTCCTTTTGATTTGAGAAACAGGCATGGTTGAAGTTACTGACATTATCTTTGGTTGTCATATTGTGCAATGTCAGCCATCTTGTCTGAAACTCAAAGACTGCAAGGGAGTTCCCCTGTAGAGGACAAAATTTGCTTGCTGGGTAGTGAATGATTTCTCAAAGTTTACTTTGGGTTTTCCACAGAGCATCAAGTATTTCATTTTCCTTCATTCTGCAGCACTCTGAGCAAGATAATAAATTATTGAAGCCACTCAAAGACAAACCATTTTTTTGCAGAAGGCGGAAGGGGATTTTGTTTTCTTGCATCAGTTTTGAATGTCTGGTTTTGACTAGATTCCCACTGTTTTGAAGTATAATTTGCTTATTTAATGCTTTCTCACCTTTTCATTTCGCATTTGTTTTGGTGTGTGCGTTGGACTTGGGCATTAGGAGGTTAGTATTAGTCAGTAAGTGTGACTAGCTTTAGCTTGCTGGACTATGGGTTATTGTGCTCACCATGTTTTTCTCACTTTCACATCTTTTTATCTCGAATTTTATGGATGACAAAAAGAGACCTCTTCAATCAAGTTAGATTCTGTTATTTTAAGTCTGTGTAGGAGACAAACTAGTCAAATTTACTCATACGACACATTTGTTCATTGCAGTCAGTATCTGCCAAATAGATCTCTGGGTTTAGACTTGCCTCTTTTGAAAGGCCTTGGACAGATTTAGACCTTATGATGGAATGCAGACTTTAGAGTAAACCTTTACAAAGATGCTCTTCAGCAGAAGGTCTCCTTTTGCTGTCCCTCACTGTTCCTCTAGTCTTCTTCACTCTAAAACCACTTTTCATGGCTGGAGAAAGACAGCGATGAGGCTATTTCATGTGGTTTCTGTTGAGCTGAAACTTGAAAGACGAGCGAGTATACTAATGGCAGGGAGGAGTGTCTAGGCTAGTCAGATATCTGGCATTCTGCATCTTACTCATTAGCTTTATTTCAACAGTTAATTCTGTATTCCTTTTAACAAGCTATTTATGTAGTCGCTCGTCATCTAGTGTTCGGTGTGCTTAATGGTGGCTCATATTTGCTATTAGCAGCAATATATATTGTTTTTGTCTTTTGTTTTTTCTTAAATCTTTGTGTTTTAATACATATACCCATGTACTGTCATAATAAGCATATCTAATAACACATTTTTAACAGCTGTGTGTGGGAAATGCAGTGACACAAAGCTTTAATCTTGATTTCATAGTATGGTCCTTCAACCCTAGTGAAGATCTCATGCAAAATTGTGTCTTGTGATTGTGTTCTGGAGGCAGGGTGGACATGATGAAATGGAATTTTTCTTGTTGTTTCTTTGTCTGTTTTAAAATCTGTTTTTTTCTGTGAAGATACTATTTGCATTCTCCAGCATTTCTTGTATCAAGGGAACTTTTAAGGAAATCTCAGATAGTTCAACCCTGATCACTTCTATGCTCACAATTTATGACAAAGTAGTGGTTGCAGGGGTCACTCAGAATATATCTAGGTTAACAAACTTTTGTATTTAGTGCATGTGAGGCTTCTTCTAGTTGCCTAATGGAATGGCATGCAAAATGTGGAAAGAACCAGGAAGCTCTGGGATTATAGGTGATGGAGAGGATTGTGTGGAAATTCATCGATTTTCTTCTGTCTGTAAAGGTTACTCATTGTATAAAGATAATGGTAGACAAGTAGTTGCATGGATGGCAGAATATTGAAAATTTTTGGAAATCCGAATGTCAGATCTAGAAAAATAGCATTTTCACAATCAACTAATGTATATATCTTGACTATTAAAAAAATGACAAAGCAAAACTGACATACTGAACAAGGACCTTGTTGATCTGAGTGGTTGAAAATTTTCACCGGTTTCTGCCATTCCTGTACTTGGCTTACACTTTGTTTCTGTTTTTATTATTAATGGAAAGAGCATTATTTTGTGACATTGAAATTTTGCACAAATATCTTTGTAAATGCATTGTTGTTTTTGCCCCTTAAGGATACAATAACTATCAACCATTTCCTAAGGGCACAAGGAATCATCGTCTTTTAATTAATAAGATGGCTTTTGGGTGTTATTGGTTTGCTGGGATTTGCAAAGGGTTGCGCTACATTCTGGATAGGGAATTCTTTTGCAGATGATCATGATTGTCATGTTGTTAAACTTTAAAAGATGTGGATTCTATCATGGCTGTATGTCTCAAGTGATATGTTACAAGATACTCTGTAATAATTTGAAAATATATGTTGTTAAGTCAAGTATGCAGGCTGAAATTAGCTGTGCTTTAATCTCATTTGAGTGTGTGCTTTTTTATTATAACCGTTAAAATTGCTATACGAGGGTAAAGAAATCCCAGTCTTCACCTGTTTCTTTAACTTGAAAAGGACTTATTCAAATTTACTGAATGTATTAATTCTAAGGACAAGTTTTATGCATGTTTCTGGGTCTTCATCGGTTGAGTCTCCTTCACACATGATGACAATGATTCTTCTCTTTGTTACTAACGAACACTTACTGACATTCAGTTTTTACTAACAAGCAGCATTGACTCTTTAACTGAAGACATCATTCATTTTGACTTTGGTCTCCTTTTGTTTGAAACTCTCCTTTGACACAAGGTCCATGTTTTGAAGTCTTTTGTAATTTGAGAACTGCTGGGTACATAACTTCTAATAAGTAGAGCAAATTTACAGGCACAGTTTGGGCTACCACATGAAAGAGCAACTACATGAAAAATATGAACAGTCACTTCATCTTAAATTAAGAAAGATAATGCCAGTGTGATAAATTAGATTGTAGCCTATGACATGAGGACAGACTCACATGTACATGTAAACGTTCTGAGGTTACAAAATGAAGCAACCACATTACTAAGATGCATGCATAGATTCCAGTAAATAGCTATTAACCTCACTGTTTACAGTGGCAACATTATTCAGGCTGTTTGCATACTCTGGAAAACTACACCAGAATAACCAGCTGACAGAACATTCTCATAGAATTCCTATATTTCTATGATGGGTCCTGTCAGAGCACAGAAGATAAAACAGTTCTGAAAAGAACCTTAGTGTCATTTTGCTTGCTGTATTCCTTTCACGTAATCTTTCACTTTCTTCATTAAGTGTGGCAAGCTAAAACTTCATTTATTATTTCTTGGTATTGTAACAGAGTTGCACAAGATATCTTTGTTGTTTGTTCAAAACAGAACATGCATGACTTAGCTACATTGATATAAATTTAGTAAAATGCTTTATATTGATACATTATTTTTGTATAACATGAAACCATCCATCTCTCTTATTGCGCAATATCCAAGTAAGCTATAAAATTGTAAATGTGGCAGTTATAATGCTCAAATGAGCCATAAGATACTGCATTGAGTTAGGTTTGTACCGAGTTGAAACTACCAAAGTAGACCTTCTAAATTCCTGTGTTTCTCTGCATTTGTGCACTTTTGTTAATGCACTGTCATTTCTTACGTGTTACTTACTGTCTCTCATTCGTACTTGTTTCAACACAACTCTGAAGTGAAGAAAGTTTTAGAGATTATGTTAAGGCATCTTAAGCAGAGCTTAATTGCCATGATTATCTGATTCATTTCATAATGGCTGTCGGCGTGTAGTCGGAGTAGCACTAAAGTGACAGAGATGAGTTTCTTTAGAAATAATCCACTTGTACATACATATAGGGGAAGGAAAGTAGTGGGAAAATATTAATCTTTTGAGTAAGTGAACATATCATGATGTTATTGAAATGACTCTTAAATATGCATTAAAATCAGCTCAGCTGTTGACATCCATTATTTTTCATAAAAGTATGAACAGATATATAGAAAGCCCTAATTAATGACATGAAATGCTGCGGGGTAATAAATGACTCTGTCCTCTTGTGCTTTCACATTTTTTTATAAAGGTTTCTGCATATACTGCTGTATCCACTTTCATGTGTTCTTTTTTTCTGCATCTTTCCATTTTTTCTTTTTGTAAAACATTTCATGTTGGTGTGGATCTGTAGGTAGCAATTTGCACATTCGCACTCAAGGATCTAGTCTCTGTTCATGGGGAACATGTTGGTCTTGATATGACATGTATACAGTACAGGAATAGATGAGAGCATAACATAGAATTATGGAGACAAGACTGCAGTTCTTTAATAGGACAGGAGATAAAATTTTGTCATAAAAACAATATTTTTGACCAACAAAAAAAAAACTATCTGGAAAGGTAAAGAAATTATATCTCATATAGCAAAAAAAAAAGGAGCTTTTTAATCAGCATAGCATCTCCATGCAATTTCAGGACATCACTAACAAATGGGGCGAGGTGAAGCAATTGGTACCACACAGGGACTCCACACTCCAGCAGGAGATGATGAGGCAACAAAACAACGAGCGCCTGCGACGCCAGTTTGCTGCCAAGGCCAATGTGGTGGGCCAGTGGATCGAAAACCAGTTGGATGCTGTGGCCTCAATTGGTGTAACTGGCCGCTCATCCCTGGAGGAACAGCTGAAGAAGCTGCAGCAGTTTGACAAGGCCATCATTGCCTACAAGCCCAACATGGAAGAGCTGGAAAAATATAACCAGGTAAGCGGGATTAATTATGTGCAATTTTAGAGCCTTTGTAAAGAAATTGCACGGTTACATTAACCTCAAGATCAAAACATTGCATAATCATGAACAAGGAGAAATGATGTGAAATATCAGAAGAAATAGTCAGTGAAGATGTGTGCTTTTGTTGTAGAACTGGAAATGTACATTTAGATGGTATACAATAGAACTCACTTAACACAACAGCACTTTACCTTAAGTCTTAGTTAACTCAACAGAATAATATCTTCATACAAAGGCCCTCTTTATTTATATAGTAAAATTTTATGATACCCTAGGAATCTGATGTGTGATGCCCTGGTAAGAGAGGCAAAAGTGATGGAGAGGGAAAAAAAACCAAATCGCCATTGGTGGTCTGGTGCATAGTGAATATCATCAAAAGTGATGACAACATAAGGCAATTCCTGACAGCATGCAATGATATAATCAGTCAAGGCCGCTGAAGCTGTCTCTAAGAAGCAGTGTCATTTGACATTATTTTGGTTATGTCCCTTTATATTATGTCCCTTTATATTATGTCCCTTTATATTGAACTGTAAGTGGATGACACTGAACTGAATTTGAAGGGTACCTTCAATTTCGTGCTAACAGAGGTCTACATTACTTACTTATGAGGGATATGAAAAGGGGTTTCCTGTACAGGCTGTGTATGCACCTATGGTCATGGCTCTGGGTTTACATTTATTGCATGAGTTTGCCCCTCACGAGGCTTCATAAATTGCACCCTGACCTCCACAAGGGAGGCGATGCGGTTTTATAACATTGTTATGGTGTCAGCAGTCTTGCTCTCGCTAAACGCTCATTGAGCAAGCTCGCACCCCAAGACAAGGACAGTCAAATGGGAAGGTGGCGAGAACGGCTCTTACCAATTTCAGCTTGTTACTTTTCTGTGGTGAATTATCAAAGTTATAAATTTTAATACTTATCTTCACCTGTCAAATGGAATTCACCACAATAAGAAAAGGTTACACAGAAATGAAGCCCTGCATGTGTTAAATGTGAAGCATATGTGCATTTTTCATTTCATCAGGGTTTCAGATTTAAAATTTGTCTCATGTGTCACAGATATTCAAAAATAAGAGTTATCTCCCCTCACATTGCTCATAGACAACATGGTATTGATTGAAACAGAAGTTCATGATTTACTATTTTTATTCTCTTGCAGGAAGTCCAGGAGGCCATGATTTTCGAGAACCGTTATACGCAATATACAATGGAAGTAAGTATGGAAGTTTAGATCTTGGTGTCATTGTATATAATAGCTCCATTCCACTTAACAGCATAAACAGAATATGCATTTGGTGTAGCTAAAGAATTAAGTATTGATAGTAGACTAGTTATATGATAGTGCTGTCCATGTTGTGCTTGGCAGGAGATTAATCAGAACTTTCAAATGAAAAAAGGCATATTCAGCCTGCCTATAAGTGTAGTTGCTGTATCATAGAACTGCAAGATCCAGAGAAAATTGAAATATGCTTTACAAATGTACATATGTATGAATTGAACATATTTCTTTCTCTGTTTCAGACCTTGCGAGTTGGCTGGGAACAATTGTTGACTGCTATTGTCAGGAACATCAACGAAGTTGAAAACCAGGTAAGGCCATGATTGTCTGATTAAGTTTTAGAATTTTATTAATCAGAATGTTTGTGTCACAAGCGTACAAACTGAAATTAAAGTGCAGTGTGAATGATGTAATCTTGCAGTACTATAATATATTAATTTTCAGAGAAGTTAATATCTTCCTAAGACTTTTTCTCTGAAAATTCATTTCTTTGTCTGTATTTATCTTTCTCTCTCACTTGCTCTCTCCCCCATTCTCATTTCCATTCTTGGCTCAAACATGTGGAAGCGACTATTGCTACCTTGTCATGTTTTCAACAGATCTTGACAAGAGACTCAAAGGGCATCAGTGAGAGCCAGATGAACGAGTTCAGGATGTCCTTCAACCACTTTGACAAGAACCGCACCAAGAGGTTGGAACCCAAAGAATTCAAGGCCTGTCTCATCAGCTTGGGCTACAAGATCAGAGATGACAAGCAGGTATGGCCTATCACTTCAGACATGTTGGCTTGTACTTCAATGTTGTCTGTTTTGGATTCCCAACCAAGCAGTTGACGAGTTTATAACATCTGTTATGTGGTTGTTGACTTCTATATGGTTGGCAGCATTCTAAACAAAGTCAGATATTTTCTATTCCATTCATATGTACATGTATTCATTTTTGGTGAAAATATTTGGTTTTGACGTTAAGGATCTCTCTGGATTTCAATTAATACTTGTCCCATTGTTGAGATTGATGCAAAACATGTCTGTGCAGTAATGCTTTTTGTCTGATGCCTTTATGATGAAGCAAATGCTGTACCTTTAATTTTGAAGATCACTTGCTGTCTAATTTTAAACATGTGAAAATATCCTAAGNTATTGCAGTCTAACTGCATTTTCAGTAGACTTGCAGAGCATATTATTCTTTGCGGGGAATGGGGTTTTTGGTTGGTTTCAAAGAAGCACCTAAGACTTCTCACCACTTTCGTTTGGAAATTAAAAAACAATTTCTTTTACAGACCAGGACATGTCTACATCAGAGGGAAAGAGAGAATACATGTTAAAATAAAACTGGAGAGAATATGAAAGGTCTAACATCTCTGAAGTCGAGATGTTCGCCGCCCCCCATTCAAGTGATCAAAAATAATTTGGGATCAAATTTGCATGATCGTAAACACCGGCAAAGATAAGCGTCACACTTCTCGCTCCACATCTGGCCAGAGCGCGACGCGAGCGGCGTGTGTCAAAAAGCCTTTACGCAATGCGAATGATGGTCATGCCTATGTGCCCGACACCCTGGCTGAGTGTTGTGCAATAGCGCAGGTAAGGCTCGTAAGTGTCACTCACTGCGTAAGCTGAAGAAAGGATAAAGTGTGGCTGACAGGAGGCGGGGCTTACTTAATCCTGATCCGTTGATGCTTACGCGGGTTAAATGACCAGCGGCTAGGATATCCGCTCTGATTCGTCCATGCGTGCACCGAAGGGTCAACTGCCCGACAGAAGGCTATGGGGAGGTTGTGTCAATCACTTCTCACGTAACGTAAGGGGGGTGATCAGGGCCGTCGGTACAAGCGTCTTTGTAGCTCTCAGGTTTTCAGCTGATGGGCAAAGGTACGAGACACAGTACGATAGTGACAATTTGCAGCATTCTTGTCAAAAACAGCTTGTATATTACGGAAATCTGGCTCCAAGTTGTCTCGCTTAAGCGGGTTGCCGTCCCGCTCACATGTATAGATTTACATAGCAAAAATTCCGTTCCCCAGGCATTCGTCTCACTTAAGCGGGCGTCCCGCTCACGCGTGTCCCGCCTAAGCGGGTTCCACTGTATTCATTTTTGGTGAAAATATTTGGTTTTGACGTTAAGGATCTCTCTGGATTTCAGTTAATACTTGTCCCATTGTTGAGATTGATGCAAAACATGTCTGTGCAGTAATGCTTTTTGTCTGATGCCTTTATGATGAAGCAAATGCTGTACCTTTAATTTTGAAGATCACTTGCTGTCTAATTTTAAACATGTGAAAATATCCTAAGATCATTGCAAAATATCAATTAGTACTCTCCACAATTTCAGGGCGAGGCTGACTTCCAGCGCATTATGTCAATCGTGGACCCCAACCGCAGCAACTACGTTACGTTTGATGCGTTCTTGGACTTCATGACCCGTGAGACTGCTGACACTGACACAGCTGAGCAGGTTATGCAGTCATTCAAGATTCTGGCAGGAGATAAGGTAAGTCCCTTTCTGTTCCTTGACATGAAGGTGCTCATTTTCTTCACTGTAAAGAAAGAACCCATGTATTTCTGCATATAGTCTTTGGGGAATAGGGATAGAAAGGAAGCATTTGTAAGATTTAAACTTCAGCATATGTAAAGGACCGATTTGGATAGAAGTGTCTGGCCGGGTTAATCTTCTCACATTGCACCCTACAACACTTGTGCAGCACAAATCACAACACTTAATATTGTGTGGCATTCATACTGATCTTTCACACTGACCTACATGAATGTTGTGATTAGAAATTTCACACAACACAGCAAACTGTAAACAGTCTACAATTTCAAGTGTTAGTCTATAATTTTTTATTTGTTCACAAACAACAGTTTTTACAGGGCAAAACTGTTTCCAATCAATTACATGGTTTTTATTTTTTGTTAGAATTATCTGAGAGTGATGCATATCGTGGGGATTTTCCCCTTACAGTGTACTGCATATTAAAGGAATAGAAGACTAGTGCAGGCTGCAGTGTGAAAAGGTTTTTAACAAGAATTTCTGGTATTTTGAGGATGGAGAAGCTTGGAGAAAGCCGTAATTTACTAAAACCTTTTCAAAGTCATGAAATACGAATTTTCTTGAAAATTTCCAGACAAATATGCCGGTATTTCCTGCTTCGCTGAACTCAAGAACTGATTAAGACACTCCTGATTTTAAAGTTCTCACCAAAGATGTGCTCCTAGGATGAACTTACCCAATATTCTTTGCAGCAGCTAAAGTAAAAGTTTATGATGTTCTTGCTTTTCTCACTGCACCTCACGAGCATTATGTTGCAGGTTTCTATTTACTTTTCTCCGTTCAGCTGTCAAGCATCTTCATGCTTTACCATTTACACACCACAAGATAGTTGTATATGTGATTTTTTAAACTTTTTTTCCTTTCATCCATGGTTCAAATTTGGCTCAGGCTGTATTTTGAATTAAAAATTATTCTCTCCATCTGAATTTTGCATTAGCAGACATGATGAATATGTTTTGTTATACAAAGATGCTAAAAAATTGTGTGGTTGCAGGGAGCAGTTTGTGGCCACATGCAGCGTGTGCAGGGGATTCCTAGCATGAAATGCTCTGGCATGATAAGGTTTAACAAAACTTTTTAATCCTCCACAGCCATACATCACAGCTCAGATCCTGAGGCAGGAGCTGCCCCCAGACCAGGCTGAGTACTGCATTCAGCGCATGGCTCCTTACACTGGTCGCGACGCCGTGCCAGGAGCCCTCGACTACATGTCCTTCTCAACAGCCCTTTATGGGGAGAGTGACCTCTAGATCAAAGAACGGCAAGCAAAATACTCCTGGTTGCTGGCTGCAGCCTGGCAGGGGGTTGTTTGCCACTGTATCCCCTCCCTCCTGTACTCTTTGCTATGTCAGTTTGTTATCCTTGTCTTGCAGCATCACGGTGTTTTAGAGCATACTGTTGGTAAAACTCTTTGCTGCCATTATGCATCAAGACTCATGTTTTTCTGAGAAAGTATTTGATGAACAAGATCTTCCATGAACAATGTTCAGAGATAGGATATTAGTAGTGGAAAGACAAACTCAGTTAAAGGTGACTTTCTGATATTTGTGGTTTCATACTTCAAACGTAAATAAAATTAATTATGTTCTACAATTTTGAATTTGGATTGGTAGTCTGCTGTGCAGATGACCATTCCTTCCATGCATATTTTTTGGGTGTAGGGGAATAGAAATTGCTAATGTTAGGGCAAAGGTTAAGGAGGAGGGGAAGGAGTTCTACTCCTTTATGGAAAGGAGGAACAAGGAGGCCCTGGTTAAGTCTTGTAGCATAGAGTTTTAAAATTGTACAGCATGTTTAAGCAAGATTTAGTTTACAAATTGCGTTCTTGTATGTTTCTTGCGTGTGTAGGTTTGTGACTTAGTATATTCATCATTTATTTTAAAAGAAAACAACACCGCATGATAGATCAGGCCAATTTTATGTCATTTATAAATTTTTATATGTACATCATAGGATCATTATTAAATTGGTTCATTGTTTTTTTGTTTTAAATTTCATTCACAACTAAATGCCTGACTATCGAGAATTGTTAGCACTAGGAATGATTTGACATTGTTTCACAATTCACCATGCTTTATTTACAACCTGAAAACATATAAAGGATTGGAAAAAAAATGCTGAAACTTATTTTTGGATGACTTTTCTATTTTATTCATCATGTACCCATATGAATCCAGGAAATTCTTGTCTGTTTACAAGGTGATATGCCTTTGTTATGTTTTAATGGACTGGGTTGTGAATACTGGTTTCATGGAAGTATGGTAGGAATTAACACCAAATTCAACCATCAAACTAAAACACCATGACATATCCTTGATGCAATTATGTGAACTACCAGTGCCTTGAACGCCGAGCTGCAAGTATTCATTTATCTCTCACCCTTTTTGAAAACTTTTATTTCCCATACAGTCCTCAGAGGCCTCTGGTTTGTATCCACAAAACATTCAAGTTTCTTTTCAAAGTTTTCCACCACGGCAAAACCAGATTTTAATTTTAATGAAGCTATGCATTTCTCCAGGCAACTCATTCACCATCATTATGAATTGGAGTGGCTCTAGGAATAGGAATAGGTGTGGACATGTTCCCCCTGTTTGGTTTGAAAATATCGTCTTTTTGAGTTCTTCTTCTTATTCTCCTTCCTCTCCAGATGGTGTGTTTGTATCTTGTCTGTCAGTTTGAATATATTGATGAGATGATTATTTATTTGTGAAGAAAGCACCTTGGAAATCTTCATTTCTTATGGCTGAGTTAAGTTTGTTTCTGTTATTAATGTTGGGTTGTTTGTTTTGTTTTTTTTCATGCAACATCTGTAGGAGGTGTTAGAGGACATAGTAGGCCTCCATTAATAATAGTTTTATTTCATTATTCTGTGAGAGCTTGGAAATCAAACTTTTTCACCTGTGCATGGATTTTTATGAAACAACACAATTTGTGATACAGAATTGTGTTGAGTGGTTAGTAGATAGGTAGAAACTTCCCAGTTACCTCTTATGCAGCTTTCCCCAGTTAATTGCATGATTTTTAATAACTCAGTTTGAAATCATGTAAAGTTCCTTTCCCCGGCTTGCATTTCTCTTTAGATTTTTCCATCATGGTGCAAGACAGCTGTTTTAGCTTATATTTCTTTCAGCTTTCTCCATCCATCCAGGACCTTGCCCTAAGCACTGCCAGTGACAAAATGTCCTAATCTCATGTGCTAGCAAATAAGACCAGAACATATGAACATCCATCACTCATAGGGCTGCTGCATAGGTGCAGGTCTCATGTTTGGAGTTCTCATCAAGTTTGTGGGTGTATTCCATCAGAATTTAAGCCTTCTGTGTTTAATATCAAATGTTCAGAAATGTGCAGTGTTAGAATCAAGATTTGCCTCAGGTTTAGAAAGCATGCTAGAACAAGAATGGCATATGTAGCATCAGCATGTGATGAAGGCATTGACATAATAGCTTGCGCTGATTTACATTTTGTAAGTCAATAACCGACTTCACCTTTTGTATTTTTCTCTTGGACGTGATTTCTGAAAGGGGGGAGGGCGGAGTTTGAAACAGGTGACATTGTTCTTAGGCTATTTCATGTACTCCGTTGCTTATCTTGTGTTCAGATTCGTTACCCACTGTATGATAAGTCTGCAAGAGTATGAGGTAAAAATGTGTTGGGAAAGAGAGATGGTAGGTACAGGTATTCTGCTGAAAATGGGTCTTCTGGTTCATTATCATGAATGAGCATGCCAGGTGTTTATCCTTATCTTTTCTCAAGGCTCTGCTCTACACATGGTTTACTTTTTGTAAGATCTTTAATTCTTCTATTGCCCTTATAATATGTTCTCAAAGAGGCCAATGTATCACATGTCATCTGACCTTGGTAATGATAAGTAGCCAGAAACAAACTGATGAAGATTTTGACATCTGCTGAACTTGTGTCAACTTTGTTTCTTGCTTTCTCCAGATAGAGCAGAATAAAGTAAGGAAGGTCTATCACATGAAGAGGACCAAAGGAGGGCATTTATACATTTTCTTTTAATGTTCCATTAATAAAGCTTTGCAAATCTTTTTCTTCAAGTAATTGTATATAGATTTATATGTACTAAAAAAATGTTCAGCATTCTTGTAGCACTCAGAACTGCTCATTGTAATCTTGTAGCCAAGGTTGGGAAAAAAATGGTCTGTTTCATTGCACAGTGGCCATTTGAGGAAGGTATGGATTTCTATAGATGTGCTTGCAGAAGTTGGCCATGTTGCATGGTCACAATGCATTTAGTTTGGCTGAGGAACAATTCTGTCCCAGTGTGAATAACGTCAGAGGTTTGAAGTTCAAATGTCAGATAAAGTAAGGGCTGCAGGGTAGCCAGCACCATTCATGACATATTACATTCTCCATTTAGTCTCACTGTAATGTCTGAGATATCTAGATTTTTTGTCCTGCATCTGTAACAGCGATTTGTATAAAAGTTTTTGCGTCTTGTTCTCTTCATTGCTTGATCTTTCTTTTGTTTCTTTGAATGGCCATTGTAGTATAACCCATATTTTTTTCAATACTATGCTTGATAAATTTACAGCTACTAAAACAAGAGGTCAGATATTAAAAGAGTTACGTCATTTATTCTTGTACCTAGTTACTGCAAATATCACTGCTCATTACTGTATTGGTTTCTATGGAAGTATTGGGTAAGCTCTACTGTTATTTATTCATGTATCATCACAAAATTCAATCTAAGCCATAGTTTCGCACAGTCACTGACCTCAAAAACGAGGGAAGGGAGTTTGCTATTTTACTCTTTAAAGCATTCATCTAGAATGGGTGCTGCCGACTTCCACTAGAATGGTTGCGGCAGACTTCAAGAATTAAAACCAACAAGTTGAAACTGCTGTTTCTTCGTTGAGTTTGAATCAGAGAAGTTAATGCTGTTAAAGAGAAAATGCTGAAAACAGGCTCAGACAAGAATTTATATCAAAGTTTCTTTTTACGGTAATGATACCAATCTTTTGATGTACCCCTTCAGTGCAGCTTCATTTTAAAGCTTGTTTAGAAGTTTCTTTTAATGAAATGCATCAAGGAGGATGGACACAATTCTTAAGTAACTTTTGTAGGACTTTATCATGTTGGCTTGTTTCATTTGTAAGAGTCATAACTTGTAATCAGTCAGTATGAATAGTTCAAGTTTTGTGAGGAAATTAGTTATAATTTGAATGACTTTTTTTTTGTCCAGGTTTGTGATTGGCTTACTTCTGTCATGTTTTTTTTTTTTTTTAATGAACAATATTTTTGCCTCTACTGTAGCATTGTTTTGTAGTGGGGTCTCTGCATGTTATTTATTGAATAATACTGGTTTTTTTGTTTTTTTTTTACACTTTTGCTTTGGTCAACATTTCCACCTGTTGCTAGCTTTTTTTCTTTGCTTTATTTTTGTATTCATCACATGAAGTTACTATTGAAGACGATGTGCATGGTGTTTTCTATTGCATGAAGCAGTTGATCCAAGTTACTGCTGGATTCTGAAGCTAGCAACAGAGTCAGTGAATCATAACAGCTAATAACATTAAAGCAATTACACACAGATAATTTTAGTCATGCAGGGATGGCCACCCCAAATCAACTCTGTCCTCCCAATAGTAACCAAAATAAATAAAGTATTGAATACCCATTAATGGACTGGTCACTTTGAGTTTTTTAAATTACTTGTCATAGTATACTTGTTTGTGCATATGTTCATTTGTATTGTGTTGAATGTGTTGGTGGCAGCTTTGTGTGGTTCAGGGAGGACAAGAACGGTCTTACACTTACAAACGGCGTCCTTCTCAGTCGGATGACTGGCTCCCTTCCCTTTCCCTGGGACAGTGCATATTGCATACGCACTTCCAGATTCTTTGTTCCATGTACTGGACAATATGAACTGGGCAACTAGTGTGTCCCTCTTGTACCCGCTGGTGTGTGGCGAGTTTGTGTATGTGATGTGTATAACCCATTTGTAAATTTGAATGATATTGTCCCATTAGACTTTGGGTCTTCTTTTTTAATGGCTGCTTTACCTTCTTCCAAAGACTGGCTACCTGGAAGAAGTTATTCTACTTCCACTTGTCCCTGTCCCTCCCTCCCTCCTTCCCTCCTCTCTCTCTCTCTCTCTCTCTCTCTCTCTCTCTCTCTCTCCCCTCCCTCCTGTGTCAAGGGAGCATATAATCCATACTGACATACGGTATTAAGTTTCATTCCACAAATCTGGTCTCCTCCAAAATCTATTGATAGATCATCTTATTCAGATATATATCAAGTCTTCTAAAGACATCAGAATCCATTGCACAAGCTCAGACCTGAGGTCCCGAACATTTTATACATTTTATGAAGAATTCGTCCTCTTCATGCCAACAAAAAGGTCAAATGCCATCTTATTTCCCCTCTCCTTCCTCCTTCTCCTCCTCCCCCCTCCCACACACACCCCGTTTTCTGTGAAATCCAATGTTACATACGGATGAAGAGGTACTGACGACTTGGAGTGATCCTCATGCCCTTTCAGCTCCTTGAAATTCGGATGGGCAACTTTATGGTGGTGATCAAGACAAAACAATTGTTTCTGACTCTCAGAAAATACCTGATATTGCAAGAGTGGTGTAAGTCTGGCCTATTTCCCAATGTTCTTCCTCCCCTTAGGAAACAGTCTTGTTGGCACCAAAGAAATAACCCGAGGTGGTGTGCAATTATTACTTGGAAAAACGAAGAGGGCACGATTTTTCACCGGCGTGAAACACAACATCAGCTTTATTGAATCCGTGTGGGGAAAGAATTGCACTGCCTTTTGATATTTGATGAAAAGGCCTAGACTCGACTCACTGGACATCAAACGAAGTGGTAAAACGTATTTAGATTTCTTAGCACTTGTTTTCTTCTTCGTCTTTGAACCTGGCAGAGCGGCCGGAACCTTTTTTTTCTTTTTTGATAGTAGAGAACACTAATCCCACTCAGGAAGGAATTTCAAATGAGATTCACTAATGTTCTGTCTCGACGGACAGATGGGTTAGGAACTCACCTTAATTGACGTTCCTGTCTCGATGGGCATTAAGATTAGAGGTTATACTAGAAGGCATGAGTTGCCACAGGTTGTAAGTCTTTTTTGTTGGACCCTATGAATAATTCGTGGACCGCTAAAACGAACAGAACATTTTTCCAGTTTGGCGGGATTTCGGCAAAAATCCTGAAACTTCCCCATGGTTGTTAGGCTTGGAGCCTGGGGGTTCGGGTTAGGAAAAGCTTTCCCAAGGATGTTTTTTTTTCTTTAATCTCATTTCTACCTAACTATAACCTAAGCACGTCTTATGAGAATCCCGAAATCATCACGTTCATTCTATATTTGTCTCACTCAATTTTTGAAGTTTTGAGAAATTTAGCGTTCTCAACCTGTTGCTCAAAGCAAAACCGTGAGGCAGATGTGGTTTAGCTTGTAAAATCGGGACTCCATACACTATTATACTGTATCTTATTATAACATTATATGTTATATTTATGCTTGGCTCCTAGAGGCTAGATCTTTTATCATTTTGTTTGTGACAATGTCTGAAGTCATTCATTGCCCGCAGGAGATTCACAATTGAGGCAGTGCCCACGTCTCTTAGGTGCCAACGGAACGGTGATCGTGAGCTCTGTATTCTGTTCATTTGGATGTTGTCCTGGAACTGGGGAAGACCTCTGGAAGTGCTGTACAGAGTAGGATTACTTGTTTCGTGCATTCTATCTCTCTCTCTCTCTCTCTCTCTCTCTCTCTCTCTCTCTCTCTCTCTCTCTCTCGCTTTATATAAAAATTAGCTTGTTGTTTTTCCTACTTCCGTTTTTTTTTCTTCCCTTTTGTCCTTTCCTTTCTTCACCAACATCTAGATCTATACATTTTCTTTCTTTCTGTTTCTTTTCTCTTATTCCTGCTTTCCTTTGTCAAGCAATTGACCCAAACTGGGAATGGCCCACTTATGCTTGGTTTAGGGCGGGACATCATGTGTGCCGTCTGTTTTCTAATTCTAGTCCTATCTTAAACCAAGTAAGCCAACTAGGAATCATTTGCTGGTGCCTAATAAATCATCATTACGAGCTTGTTCGCATGATAATGGCTAATGGTATTGAAACTGACGATCTCAAAGAATATGTATGATGATAATATTCACAGGCTACTGATGATAATTATTACTAAGACTGTATGTCGTAAGTTGATGAAAATGGTTTGGTTTCTGCTAACAATCAGCGATGCCTTCCTACAAATGGTGATGATGATGGTGATGCTTTTTATACAAGTGAGAAAAGTGTTGACGGTGATAGTCATGTATGAGTGTTCACGGTGTTATCTCGTCAGATCACACTTTCTGCCATCCCTTTATATTTATTTTATAATTATGTAAATTTCTTCTAGGTTTCTTTATTGTAATCTGGTGTCATATGTCCCTCCTGTGACACACAGCCAACATTATCTTACTAAGTTGATTTTTCTCTCTAGTGTATCCTTTGAACCCATTATTTCAATACATCAGGATCATCCAGTTTAGCCGCAATTCATTCCTCGATCTCTAAGAATCTATCTAGATTCCCGGAAGTGTATACTATTTCCGAAAAGTGTCCACATAAGGTTGCACGCGCCATTAGGAGTCATGCTGATGGGGACATTACGTACAGATTAATATTTAAGTTTATAGTTATAACTTTATAAGTATATAAAAATAAATATTCTATAAAATATATAAATACATAAAATACAAATTATCAGTATATAATATAAACGTATGTAAGCAAAGGTGCTTTCTTTTGCCGTTGTCAATTCATGAACTCCTGGAATGCTGGGTGCCTTGGAAGTTGAAATTATAGGTAGAACTTTCGACACATGTCATGAGTAATAAAACTTAAACAGCCATGGGTCCGAGAACTGAAAATAAGCATTATGATAATGGCAATATTATCAAAGGCAACAACAACGGCATACATACTCCAGTGCCTTGCTCTGCTTTACAGCCCCTACCTCATCAACCACCCTGCCATGGAAGAATGGAATTGGTGCACCATTTTTCTCCTCATCATCCTCTGCGTCATCATTACAATACTGTTGGTGGGCGGAACTTGCGGAATTGCTTTGTACCTCAAGAGGTATGTCCGTGCTTTGTGAGCTATCTATAGTTACTACACATAGGGAAAGAGCAGACGACAGGGTGGTAACAATAATAAGCCCTCCCCTCCCCCTCCCCCCCCATCCTCCTTTCCCTCCTCACATCTTCTTCTAAACCAGTGGTGCTCTAGTGAGTACACAGAGTGGCGTGTTACAATGATTTTGGCAAAGACTATCATCTAAGAGATGTGTTGTCTCGAAGTAACCTATGCGTCGTCTTGCTACACACTGATCTGCCCCCAGCCCCGCTCCCTCAATTTAAAAAAAAAAAAATTGCCGGGGAACGCTAGGATGATACTCACAATTATTGCAAAATCAAAAAAAAAAAAAGTTCATCGTCTTGGAAAATTAAGAGAGCGTGTACTGTATCGGCTTACTTTGGCGCAATGGACATGACACCGGTCTATTAACAGATTCCACTCTGGCCTGGCACTTTGAATGTCCTTGTTGAGGTGGCATGATGGTATCGCGCCACTGTATATACAAGGAAGCACAAATCACAACTGAGGTTGTTCGGAGACATCTAAGTGCCAAATTCAACAAAACGAAACGAAATACATTATTTTTGGTCTTAAGAAGAACCATTGCCGCACCATCTATCACTCACTTACTCACTCACACACACACACACACACACACACACACACACACACACACACNGTCCATTCTCCTCTTTCTTTCCAGGTCTCTGACTCTCTCTCTCTCTCTCTCTCCCTCCCTCTCTCTCTCTCTCTCTCTCTCTCTCTCTCTCTTTCTCTGTAAACAGGCCATAGTGCCTTTTTGCTCTGTTACCAAATAAAGTTTAATCAATCAATCAATCAATCAATCAATCAATCAATCAATCAATCAATCAATCAATCAATCAATCAATCTCCCCTCTCTCTCTCTCTCTCTCTCTCTCTCTCTCTCTCTCTCTCTCTCTCTCTAATCGTAATTGCAACCTGCTTTACCAGTCAATTTCAAGCAGGTCTCTCCCCTTCCCCTTTTCCTTTTTAAATTTTAAAGCAAATGAAGGAAAAATCCCATTTAAAAAAACGTTCCTTTAAACAAACACGGGTGCGCAAGTCGTGAACGCTGCCCACGTTTGACCTGCCTCGTTTTAGAAAAAAAGTTCATCAGAAGTAGCAAATGGCTAGAGGATACTCCGTCAGAAAACTTGGCATCAGCAAGAAATAAATCCACTCGCACGTTCATGCCAAGGACTCATACTTTGTCATTGTGGATCCAAGTCTTTTGTGCTTAATCTTAGACTGTGACAACTTTTAAGGGGCACTATGGGTGCTCTTCAACGAATCTGTATCTTTAGCGTAAGATTTCCTCTTATGTATAAAATTACAGGGAGGTGGAGGGGGGAGGGAGAAGACGGTGGAATTTGCTCAATGCGACTCGCTGTTTGAGAGTGTTACTCAGTTGAACTTGATTATCAAGGCAACATTTTGAAGGCAGCTCCAGCCATCAGTTTTCACCGTACACTTCACAAGCCACATATTTCAGTAAGTGTAGTTGAGAGACTAAGCAGAAATACGATTCTTTGACCCTGCTATTCAGTAAATGGTATAACAAAATATCCTATCGCCGCCAGGACATAATTCTGTCGTAAGTCCCTAAAGTCATTTAAGGATATACGACATCATTATTTCCAGGCGGTGATATGTTCTTCCTAATAGCTGATAATGATTGATGGACTCACTCTACAGAAGAGACGCACCTGCGAGACATGCTCACCCCCGGGACATCGTGGATGACGTCTATCCCGGCGAATTCGACCATTATCCTTATGGCCCAGGGCCTGGCTACTTTGGCCAGGACATCTCGCCACCTGCGCTGGGCTTGCCTCCTCTACAAAGGTCCAGTGCCAGTGCCGGAATGGTTCCTTGTAGCAGTGCCACC
>JAWQUT010000027.1:2055933-2080933 GCA_033807755.1 Ellobium chinense | reverse complement strand
AAAAAAATGACTTAGGCGAATGTGGAATGAGCGTGACGACTTGTTTAGACACTTAAAATACTTGTACTACTATAGATTTTTTTACAAATCACGACCAAGCGTCCTCCCCCCACGCCNNCCCCCCAACTCCAAAAAAAAATGTATATATAAATAAACACCTCTATAAGACACAGGAAAATTTAGTTAATGCCTCTCAGCAAAATTTTAAGACACTGGGGCTTTTTTGGAAGGAAACTATAGACGAAGAGCTCTGAAAATTTTGAATGCTACACTGTGCCACTTTGTAAGATCTATGAACTCTGAATCTAGTAGCCAACATCTAACTGTTCCAAGAGTGCGCATTCTCTGGTGCATTTTTTTTTTTTGAAGCAGCAATATATTCTAAGTCTGGAAACTCATGTTAGTTTGGAAAGCAATTAAAACAAAAAACAGGCATGGAATTTTCAGTCTCAATGGCCAAAAGGCAGCGCAAACCCAGTTTTCATGGGCTGACAGAATGTTGTGGTTGAGTGAGTATCGTACTTTGATATCCGGTGGCATTTTGTTTTGTTTTCAGGGAGCAAGTTAATAAAAATACAAAACAATGTGATATGTCTGAAGAGAACATTTTTGTTCACAGATTTACGTTAAATATCAACAGAAATATTCGGTTAACGTATTTGAGATATCAGACGATACTCTGGGTATCGATGAATATTTGTTCCATTACTTAACAAGATGTAATATAGGAAAGTTCCGGAGGCAAGAAACCCATTCTTAAAATCAAACAGGAATGGATGAAGTGACGGCGAAACATTAAAAAAAAAAAAAGATAGTATCATGTTATTTTTTGCGCTCTGAGTACTCATACGACAGGAATGTTTTGTTTAAGTCAAATAAGGTTGAAAATCTGCACGTAGAGTTCGTCACTTAAAATGCTTAACACTGTCAAAGGAGTTTATGTGCCAAGTGGAAGATTTCACTTCTTTCTTCAAAGCTGACTCAAGCAGCCCACTTAGATAGATGATAGAAAATCTTTCAAAATTCACCTTTCCGTAACAACCAACTAGGACAAACAATTCCGTATTTGCCGCGGCGCGTGAAACTCGAAAAATGTGAATCACTGAGTAATGCTTACAGTCATTTTGATCCTGGCTCGTGGTTTGTGATTGGAAAACAGAACTGCTAAGAAAATAAATTATGGTGGTGTGGGCCTGTTTTTTTAGCCATCTACAGGTTCTGGCTTGCCTAGTTTAGCGTTACCTTTAGTTGTTTTTTTTTAGCTTTTTTTGACAAGGTCAGCTGGTTAAGTCCAGACGAGTAGATAAGGAAGCACTGCAAGGAACACTGAGGCGTCACCAAAGAGTGAGTTGAATTGCATATGAGTGTTCACATCGCCCACATCAGGATGAAGAGGTGTCTTTTGTTTATTTACTATGGCACGCGACCACAAGACAAACAATGACCTTCAATCTCAATAACCTTCAAACCTGTGGGGCAAAAACTGACAACTGCACACAAAAGAAGAAGTCGGAAACAAGGACTATCGTCTTTAACACTTTCCTTACCAAAGTCGACCAACGTCGGATTCCCGAAACGATCTCTATGCTACCATTTTCGACGGTGCGGTGGTTGAATTTTGAGAGTGCATTCTCAACCGTAAATGGCTTTTTTACCTAAGTCTCGCTCGGTTTGAGTTTGTAGATTGGTGTGACTAGTGATTTCTGTGCCCTGAAGAATGAGGTATTTTCAGACGGGTCAGTTACACCACGTGATCTAGGGATTGGTAGGCTATTTTGATAAGTGACGAGTAATCATACATAGCAGAGCATGTAAACAAACCAATGTGTGAGCAAGATTTCCTAGGTCACGTGATGGAGTTGAAAATAGGCCTACCTAATTTCCTGTCCGTTAGTTTGATCAATATATAGCAGCTGTCCCTGCAGCCGATTTGTTTTAGATTACTTGCAATTTAACGGGTATGGGGTGAAAACAGTTGAGAATAAGTACAGTGTATTTTCGGCTCCGTCACTGAACCAAGGCAGTGTCGCCCACACGTTTGTTTTTTGTTTACAAGCTCTGCTCGTGCATAGCTGCTTGCCATTCATCAAGTTAAGAGCGGCCTGGTACAGCATGTAAACAAATCAACGTGTGAGAGAGACAACCCTTTAACACGTGATGGGAATAAAATTTCCTAACTGTAGACAATGAACTCTTTAGTAGTTAGATTAGTAGGTAAAGCGTTAATAATGTGTTGTGAAGATAGTTATATAGGCTTATCTTGCAGAAAGTAGAACCTTTGAATGTCGAGGAGCAACTGCAGGTGAAACAGGCAGTGGATTTTGTAGACCAATAAACTAGCATGAGCGAATTTTGGCTGAGTACTGAGACGGGAATGAATGGGGTTTTTTTTTGCCTTGTTCATGTCCACTACCCTCTCTCAATTTCAGCACGTATGATTAAGGCAAACATGAACTGAAATGACAGAGGTGTTTTGTGATTTGATTCAGATAGATGCTAGGGATGCTAGAGTGGTAACAAGGCTAGATGTAGGAACAACTGAGCCCTGGGCCTGGATAAGATACGGGGATCCTTCCATAAACTTTTGAACTGAACATCAGCCCGTCCATGTCTAGAGCAAAGCCTGTCATGACACATTTAAAAGAATGATCTCTCTCTCTCTCTCTCTCTCTCTCTCTCTCTCTTTCTCCGTGATATTCAGTTGAAGAAGACATCATTTTCATATCTTGCACGTCTCCGATGGAGTCCGAAGCAAGGCATCCATCGACTTTAAAAGTGCATAATATTATTATTTTCCTTGAGACCATGATCGCGTTATCCTGAATCTCCTACTCCCTTCCCTTGCCTTCTCCTCACCCCTTCCCCTGACTTCTCCCACAAATTGCTGAAGTTGTGGGTAAGGCTGATACGACCTACAGCCTGACATAAAATCTAGGGACAAGATCCATTGCGGTCTCTGATTGTTCTGAGTGCTTATCAGCTATTTCAAACATTACATAGGCCTTGGTATAGGCCGGGAACATAAAAATAGTTAGATGTAAACTACGATCAATTTCTTTATTAACCAAGTTCAAGGACAAGGCTCATATGTCCTCATTGTTAAACCGGTCAAACCCTGGAAACTACAGGATGTGCAAGACTGCATAACAAGCGAGGGCTACAACTTACAAATACCCTCTATCTCCACATTCTTTGCTATCTTAGGCGGATGATGAAGTGAGTGGGGGCGGGGAGGGGGGTAAATATGGAGAGAGCGTCAAGTTGAAATATGATAAAAGACAATTTAACGTTCAAGTCCTCTGATATGAACGGATGGCTGTAGACTTCTTAAAAGGGTAGATATATACTACATGCCATATTGTAGAGTGGAGAGTGGCTCAGTCTACTGTTCTACCACTGTATCAAGTAGATGCACTGGCCATGACGTTGATGATGATGATGATGATGATTCTATTGATAAAGGCCTTAGAGCCGAAACGTTTAGATGTAATCTTCGGTCTTAATTCTTTACTAGATTTTTAATAAATTCCTTGAATTAAGGTTGAACTTTTAATTTTTCTCAGTTTTAAATGATGATGATGACGATGATGACAATGATGATGATGATGATGATGATGAAAACGAAAATAGTTTCCGAGCCCAGTTATTTTACTTGGCCAATAAATATAGCCACACAAACTGTGATATGACACATAATAATACTGTGCAATTTTAATGGTTGACTAATGCAGCCCTACTCTGCCCCTTGGCATAAAAAGGCCATCCTGATTAATTGTCTGATGACGACCCAGATTCTAGACGCCCCTTCTCTAAACAGTCCAGCGTGGGCGTAAGAGAAACAAGGGACACGGCCTAATCAGTACACAGTTCCAGACAAGCTGGTAGCACCCAAATTTGGTCACGTCGTTCTTCAGGCATAAGAACAGCTTGTAATGCTTGAATTATTATAGCAAAGTGTAATAAACTTTGGATTAAATTAGAGGGGACAGTATAAGCTCTTGCACCACATATGGGTTTCTAATTCCCAGGAGAGTGCTAAGACAGGGGTGACCGTTAGTTGTACAGAACATTTCACGTTCTTATAAATACTAACCAGAGCACCCATTCTCACCTGACTTATTCTAAATTAAATGAAAAGGGATGCGAAGGGGAAAATCACTACAACCAGACTAAAAAGTAATAAAAATGGAAGTGACATGTATTTCTCGCTCCACGCTTTCTCCCGCCCCCACGTCTGAACTGTGGGATCTTTTCCTGATCTATCGCTCAGGTGCACAGGTCTGGACGCCTACAGAAGTGCTGACTTTTTGCAAGTTTGATAGTCAACTTTTGGTCCATTTTTTTTTCTTGTTTTTCCTGTGTTGTGACTACCTTCGAATTTGCTTTAAAAAGCGACATATGCACAAGCCTATCTCAATTTCACCGAGGCAGCTTAAACATGATGTACATTGCAGCTCTGATCGTGTTTGTTGGTAAGTTTACAACGGACACTAGACTCGATCATATCCAATTAGGTTATTTGTAACAAAATTTAGTAATACATGTACATCTGTTATTATATCTTTATAAAAGAATCACAAGTTCCCCCCCCCCCCCCCCCCNCCCCGTATACAGATCAATGAGAGATGAATTGTCTTGACAAATTCATCAAGATAGCGTCTCTCTGGGATTGTTTTCGTCTACATTTATTTTCGGCCATAAATCTATTGATATTTTAAAGATTAAACTCGTGAATCAAGAATCGATACATTTTCCCTTTGCACGTACGTTTTCGATGGGGAGGAATTCCATATGTGTGCCAGAAAGATTTTTGCATGCAACACACCGAACCAACAACATACCCTAACCTTAACTCTAACCCTAACCCTAACCCTGACCCTGGATTAGGTTTAGGGTTAAGGCTAGGGTATGTTGTTGGTTCGGTGTGTTGCATGCAGAAATCTTTCTGGCACACATATGGAATTCCTCCCTTTCGATGCATCAAAAAATCAAGTGGAATATAATGTCAGCTTCTGTTTCTGCGTTCTAAACAAGTAAAGTTTGAAGAAACTGCATTCTAGAATGTACTGCCTTTTAAAGTGCATAATGAAAAAACACTCTTCGTTTCGAGACAGAAGCCAGATTTGCGTGAAAGTGATTTGGTCCTTGGACTGAACGCGAATGAGACCGTTAAACTGTACTACCTGATCAAATCTTTATTTACGATGCTCGTATCAATACACGAAGGGCCAAATGCTACCCCTTTCTGCCCTCTCCCTTCGAAATAAAGTGACTAATCCGGTTGCTAACGGGTGCCACATGACGACCATAATTTTTCAACCCTCAGAAAATGTATCAACTTTTAATATTCTGAAAAACAAAAGGTTTTGTCTGACATTCGCAGTGTGATTCATCACTGTGTTTGTCTTTAGCTTAAATTAGTACTCGTAAGCAGGAACATTTAAACGTCTGCATTCACTCTTCTCTTACTTCATTGTATTGTACCCGACTAAATCCACATATTTTACTACGCTAAATCCCCAGCCTCCGCTTCTATATGCCCCCCTTCCTACCAGTGTGTTCTCCAACCCCACCCGCCCAGCTTTGCTCTTCAAGTATGTCAATCACAAGATTATCAATCTGTCTCCAAAATCCCCCTTGTGAGTTAAAATATTATTATTCCTTCTCCCTCGCAGCAGCGGCTCAAATGACTGAGTCCGTCGTACTTCTAACGTCATCTGCACGCTATTTAACGTGAAATATAGGATTCACTAAAATCTTTACTGGATTTCGACTCTTCATCTTAGTGACATCTGTTGTGCCTTTCTCTCCACCAAGTTTATGGTTCTATAGTTTATCATTGTCATAGTCCACCAAGCCTCAGTCCAACACTGAAGTAAAGTTTCATAGTGCGATTCACAATTCGTAAGACAAATGTTCCTGCAAAAATCTCTGAATCGGTTGCACTTACGTGCGTCAAATTATGTATGGCCTCCTATCTCACTTTGTCTACGCTGTTTCATACTTTTATTTAATAATTGCACGGAAATTATTTTTTTTTCCTTCAAAAAAGTAGATCTATCTAGAAATCGAAATCATGGAGTGTAGCCACAGCGTGTGGAGTTTTACTGTGCCTTTATGAGCTAGACAGTGTTTTCACTTATTTATTTAGGCATGGTGTGCAAAGAAGAAATATAACAAAATATAACATGGAGTAGTATAATGAAAAAAAGGATTATTTCGCTTCAGCAGAAAATGCAGTAGTATTTGTGTGGTAGTAGTTAGTGCTAACTGAAGCAGCAGCACTACAGCAGCAGCAATTGCAGCAGTAACAGCAACAGCGGTAAAGTGGTAGGAATAATAGTAATATTGTTGTCGTTATTATGTTGGCAGCTGCAGCAGCAGCAATAGCAGCAACAGTAACAGTTATAGTAGGAGTGGTGAGTGGAAGAGGAGTAGTAATAGTAGGTTAGGGGGGAGGAATTCCATATGTGTGCCAGAAAGATTTCCTCAAGCAACATACCGAACCAACAACATACCCTAACCCTAACCATAACCCTAACCCAGTGTCAGGGTTAGGGTTAGGGTTAGAGTAGGATTAGGGTTAGGGTCAGGGTATGTTGCTGGTTCGATGTGTTCCATGCGGAAATCTTTCTGGCACACATATGGAATTCCTCCCGGTTAGGGTGAAGGAGTAGCAGTAGTTATAATGAAGTTAATTGTAATAGTGGTGTAGCAGTGGTAGTGATGGTGATGACGATGGTAATGTGGATGGTGGTCAATAAATAGAAGTGGTGATGACGGCAGTACAGTGTCTTTTGGAATGGTCGGTAAACCTATATTGTGGCTAAAATTGTTGTAATCACTGTTGGAGCACATACATTCTGTTGTGGAAAATAGCTTTCTAGTCCATATTCAGGAGGAGCCACTCTAGCGAAAAAGCCATCTGAGCAGATCTAACAGCCTTTTGAATATTCTAATATTGTCAGGCCAAGCCTCCAAACTTATTTGTAACCCATCTGTTGATTTTTCGAGGAGAGTAACAAGGTTATACCTCTTACAATTAAATGCTGAATGAAAATCGGCTATCACTTGATTATACCGCCATTTTGGCTTAGCGCTTGACAAACATAACAGGACTTTTCAGTAATAACCAGTAAAAAACCTGGGTCTGTCTGAGCCTGCCGGAAGACATCGATCTCTATACCACAAGAACTTTGATCATGTTTGTTTAATCATCATCAAACTATGATAAAGCTAAGCGTTCATGTAACACTTGTGCATTTCAGTATGACGCCACGTACACTCCCAAAATATGACATGCCGTTTGTTTCGTTGATGCCAAGCTGCGTGGCAGCTTTCGTTTTAAGTCGAGAGGGTTCACATGTTCAAAAACCAATTCTTCTGTGGAATAGTTCGTGTTACCACCAGTCCAGGTGTTGTTTTAAATTTGCAGTAAATTTGCAGAAACAAACCTTGTTCCCTTGATAGGAGTAGCTTGGGTATTTTGCATTGCCCTTGTAGTCGGCAATTTCAATTTCTCTTTCCAGGTGTGGTGAGTGGAGAACAAAGATGTTCCAAGGATGCGAATGGTGTCATGCGCTATAACGGCCAGCCCTGTGCCAGTACAACACGTTATGACGACGGGCACAGAGGTGCTTGCGGATGCGGACCTGCCGGCACAGGTGAGCAGGCAATACATTCCTCTCAGGACCTAAAAAAAAAAGAAAAAAAAAGACGCTCGGAAGGCTATGCCCCAAGTGTGGCTCAATCTCTTTAAAGTGTCAGGAAATTAAAGGACCGAAACACTTGTGAGACGGAGATCCCTTCCTCTGAAGACTGTTGTCTCCGCTTTTCCAAGAAGTTTTTATCTAGGATACTGGCCGACAATAGTAATGGGCCCTCTCGTCGTAAGACTTAGTAATCTATGATGCCAACCCTACGCAAATTTACTTTTTTTTTTTTGATGTTATTCTTTCGTGTTTTAGTTATTGACCTTTTATAACTTAGATCCCCAAATACACATAAACTACAGTGTGCGACAACCAAGGGCAACAACAACGTTCGAGTTGAGACTTTTAACTTACAATGACGTAGCCCAACGCCCAGAAGCTAAAGGAACATAGTCAGTACATGTATCCTGAAATATAACACACGTGTTCATCGCAGTTTTCGACACAAACCAACAATTCATACAGACATGGACGTATGTACGCATACACGCACCTACATGTGCACAAACACACAAAATGCGCGCGCGCGCGCACACACACACACACACATACGCGCGCGCGCAAACACACACCACACGCGCGCACCCGCACACACACACACAAACGTACACACATACACACGCATGCTCACACGCATACATGAACTTGGATGTCGTGTGAACGTGCAGGCATTGGTTTTACAGGGGAAAAATGAGTGTGGTTAATTTCCACAGATACACCTTTTGACTGGAATTTGGCGGACTTTGTAACTGCCCCCAACCAGAAGGTATTTGATAATGGCGGAGACTCTACGTGGTGTGGTGGCAACTGTGGAAGATGCGTTAGGCTGACCCCAACTGGTGAGAGAAGCGGAACCACATGACTGGCTTTGTTATCATATTGCCTTCGCTTTTGCCTGTTCTTGTCGCTATTGTTCTTGGAGTTGGTGGTAATGATGATGATAATGATAAATAATGGTGATAATAATGAGCAGCAATTGGAATTTCTTGCAGGGATCAGAGCTGTAGAACTCGAGTCAAATGATCTGTATCGATTCCGTGTCCATTCACAACAATACCGCTATGTGACTGAAGGTGCCACTGCGTGACTCAATTCTATTTATAGAATGAAGTTACCAAGACTTGACTCGATTTTGAATTGCCAATAATTATGAGTTGTGCTTGTGACTAGCAAGTAAGAAAGCAAGCAAGTAGTAGTAAGGAGGAGGAGGAGGAGCAGGAGATGGAGGAGAAGAAGAAGAGCAGGAGAGGAAGAAGTTTATGTAACTTTGCATATCTCAATATGGGTCGATATCTGAATTTTTCGTGATACTCAGTCTTCAGGTTCTTAGGATCGAAAACATCAATTCTATTTTCATTTAATACCCGGTATTTCGATACCGGCGTTACGTCCATTACTGTCAATACCTCCGATACGTTTGAAAATTTCCAATGTAGCCTATTCGATGTCGTTTGATACCGATAGGCTTTTCACTGGGTACACAGGTAGGTAGTTTGGGTCAGAAGAACGGAAGAGGATCGAAACTAAATGCTATCAGACACTTTCGGTATTTCTGGTATCGTTTGATCGGACTAGATCGAAATTAATTCCTTCCCAATAAAACAAGGCTTTGCAAATGAGAAGATCGAGAGCTAGTTTTGCACTGAGGATGGAAGTGCATTGAAATTTCGCTACTTTCTGAATCAAAATCTGAAGTATCAATGGTGAGTGAAGAACCACTACTGAATCTAAAGGCAAGCTCCCTTCAAGACTATGGGCTGGCCAAGATACATGAGCCTAGGAATCTTTATTATGAATTACAAACAATATATCAGCAACTAGATTTGATATGAGGGTTTCAGAAAGACCTGGACTTGAATCGGTTCAGGAAATATTATAGTCTTCATTACTTGTTTCGGCTTGTTCCAACATGAGGGAAGAATTGACTTTAATGGACTCAAAAAGAAAGTACTGACTCGATACAGGGCCGGCAGGAATCGATGTCTTTGCATCTCCGTATCCGTTTGAGTCAGCCATCTCAAATCACATAGAGTTAGGGGTACCGCCATTTTGTAAGAAATATCAGTGGGAAAGTGGGACGACCCCAAAATGGCGTCACTCTGTTTCAGTCCATCAGCAGCACGACCTGACATCCATATTGCTGCTCTTCTGTGTCTCCTATTTTGCTCTATCTGAGCCGTTGAATTGTGTAGTGGTGACTAGAAGGTTAATGATGTTGATGATCTTTGGTATGTGGTGGTTGTGACGGTGGTACTAGTCTCTTGAGAGATCTCGCTGACGGTGTACTGTAAATGATGGTGTCGAAGTCGATGCTCGATGGTGATAAAATGCATGAATGTTTGGGGATTACTTGTGTGCCAGCCCACAGAAATTACTTACCAAAGAGCTTGGGAGATGTGGCCTAGATGTCTTTTTCACGATACGTCTGTTTGTGCTTCATCTGACTCGGCTATCTGTCCAACTGTGCATCCGTCTGCTAGTCTGTCTCCTGCTTGCCTGTTTGTTAATAATGGGCAAGATTCAAATCCAGATTCGAATCCATCGAATTCTTTTACCCTGGATTCAAATCCTAGAATTGGTCAGGATTCGAATCCTTTGGTTCACAGAAAATTTCATGGAATATAAAGTTCGGATTTTAAGAAATCTGTCTTATTGAAATTTGGATCTCTCTCCAAGTGTACAGATGTAACCCTTCAGCTTTATTTAAAATGAAAATACTTATAAAAGACCCCGTGTAGAATCTGATAACTATTCTCTTGTCACTGTAACAAGTGCAAGCGGAAATTCCAATAATAATAATTCTCCCGGGGATTTATATCCACAATCGAATCCATCGAATCCTAGTTCTGGATTATAATCCGGATTTGAATCTTATTTCTCGGAATTTAATACTCACACATTTTGAGTTGTCCCACATATCTACGTTGTCATTCACAAAGTAATCTCATACATAAATTGTCACTGAAAAGGCATATGGGTGTACGCTCTGCCCGCCTAAATGCTATACTTCAGGTGCAGATCGGGGCTCGTCATCTCTACTGTAAGAATGGCGTGGCACCCTTTTTTCGATCACGATAAAACTCCGAAAACCGCTGTAAGCAGAATTTGTTCGCAACCGTCAACCTACATGAAATTCGACTGAGGAGGTTTAGTATCAATGTCTACCCACCGTAAGCGCAAGATTCTTATTGTAGGCAAGTTTTGTGCGCTTCCTTCATGTCGTGTGTTTTGAGGTTGAAGTTAAATTTCGAACACCGTATCAACAGGTAAATCCATTCGTTGAGCAGGGTACATGCTGGTCAACTACTGCACCACAGAGCCAGTGCAAGGATCTCCTTGTAGTAGATAATCGTTTAGTCATCTTAAGTACCCTTCATAGAATTGGTGTCCATGCTATAGAGGACCAAGCGAAGCTACTGTCTCACCTAATGCGAGCGTCAGTCCGTGGTATTGCATGTAATAGATGCAGATATCGCTAGAGCCTCAATGTCATATCAGCGACAAGTTATGCTGTGCCTCATGCTCCTCCTCCTCCTCCTCTTCCTCCTCCTCTTTCTCGTTCTCCTCCTCCTCCTCCTCCTCCCCCCTTCATCTATTCCTCTCCATCCTCCGCTTCATCCTCCTCTCTATATTCTTCCAGGTGGTTTTGTGCCAGGCCAAGGCGGCGCCCCCGGCAACACCAACGCTGTAACTTTCATGATCACCAACGACTGTCCCATCGCTGAGAACCGCGTGTGGTGTGGACAGAGCGGTGGACTGGGCTCAAGTTAGTACACGATTCTCCTCCTTTGGCGGACCAGCAGATTCCATTTGACTCTGTCATTTGCTTCCTAATTTACCGCTGTTAATGACATAGTCTGTGTCATTTGACTGAAAATAACTTTCTGCTCAATGAATTTATTGTAAGTCTTCATGACACTTAGACTTACTCCTGATTTAAAATAACAAAAAAATGTCTTTAAAAATCATTCAAATTAAAGACTTCACTTTCGATCAATCTCCTCCTAATGTGTGACTTTTCACATAAACTGAAGTAATGACAGAGCATTTGACCTGATGTAGGTTTTCAATGTAATTTTACAAACTACAGCATTTTGTCCGATGTCTTGTACATTTCCAGCACATATTTGATGTCAATCCCCATAATGAAATAACAGAAGCCAGTTTACTAACATTCCAGCTAATGACCTGAAGACAATTCAGCTATCAAAAAATTGAGCTAAAACTTATTTTAGGGCCATTTTCCCCTTAGTGAACTGAACTTGATATAAACTTACTTTTTTGGTGAACTTGCTCAGCTAAGATCTAACCTGGTCTTTGATACAGATTAGCCACAGCTGTGTTGGAAAGGGACTTAGTCTACAAATCTAACGTTAACACACACAAAACCTTGCCCCACTGAACAAATTACATTTTACCTTCCACCTTCCACATTGTCTTGACTGCAGGTCCTGCTTAAAGAGACTGATAACAATGTCGTCTATTTAAAAATCAAATTCATCTGTGTATATATTTTTGAGTGAGAAAATTGTTATAGTCATGCATCTCTGACATTTTCATGCCTTTTCTGTTGACTGCAAGACATGTTTAAGTTCAAGTTTATTTATTTAGGCGAAAGCCAACCACGTCCAACTTAACGTCACATCAATACGAAGAATGAATGAAAAAAAAATTATGTACGACTGTTTCTTACATTTAGTCATTGACATCTTTCTTTTTCTCTGTTTCACCATCTCTGTCTCTCTCCCACTAACTTTCTTTCACCCAGTCTCACATATTTTCTCTCTCACGCAGTCACTCTCCCGATCTAATGTTGACAGATACAAATTTCACAATATCCCATTCGATGAGACGCATCTATTTAACAAATAAACAACCCTCCCCACCTTCCTGCCAAAAAGGGGACTAACACTTGTGTCACTTCATCTGTTCGTATTCTCTTAAAATATGATAGAATCCTGTTGCTACGTTTCTGAGTTCTTTATTATTACTTGACTTTAAACGATTTAGGAATCTAACCATACTAGGTTTTACATGGCAGCCAGTTAACACCATGCTACTGCTTCTCTCTCCAGATACGGTCAACGACTATGGCTACGAGGCTCACTTTGACCTTCAAAACAACAAAGGTCAGATCAGTGGCACCCTCGGATGGAACAACCCAGAGGTCACCTATGCATTTGTCAGCTGTGACGGCGCTACCCAAAGCAAATGGCAGCAGTGCGAATGTTCTTAGATTTTGGGGACGATGATAGTGATTAAATATACTCTGATCCGCCGCTCAGAAATTTTAACTTTCGACGTTCTGCCAAATCTAAATCTGGAACGTTTAAGAGAGACTGGAATTAAGACAGATCAAAAATAAAAAGTGCGGGTTCAGATTTTATCCACTGGTTCCCTGTGCAGACATCCAACCAATGTGTCTTATGCAATAATTGTGTGATGGGTCACTTCATATTGATTTGCTGTCTGTTGATTCGTTTTTCTTTCGATTAAAATTCGCGTTGAATGTACCTCATCGTATAATAAATCTTCCTATCCATACTTTCATGCCTGGTGTATTGCTTTCTGTCTTGTCATAGCCCACTGGATACGGTACCTAATGACAAACAGATGTAGTGAAAAATTGATCAGACGAGCTGCGGACTCTGCTTAAAGCTTAAAAATGGATTCGGTGCTTGATGAAAATAGGGGAGCTGATAGGCTAGAAAAATCTATAGTCGATATACTTCAGTTTCAAAATTCATTACATAATTATTTCATTTAGGCTACAGTTAGCGAAATAATGTACGTGAAAACACTGACAGAATGGCACCAATAAATGGATATCTACGAGACTACGACTTGTATTATATTTGATGGCGGTAAAATAATATATGTATTTCCGCTGCAACTACATTCAGTCTCAAAAAATGGTGGATCTCAAACGTCAACTTCATTTTCCTGTGTTATCCCATCACGCAGCATGGCACTGGCCACAGACGTTGTGTGCGAAACATTTCATGTAGTTATTGCAGCACTGTCCACTTGCGTTGCTTGCAAAACATCTTGGTAGACAAACTGTTTCCGGTTTAATTTAGAGATGATGAACCAGTTTCTTTCGGCTTGTTTCCACAGATAATGAGACAGCAATGCACTTTCTCCTCGTCTCAGCCCCCTCTCTTCTCTTCTTTCTCATCTTCTTAGGCTGTAAACGCAGTGCCTTCACATTCCACTCGTTTTTCCCTCGTGATTTTGGGAGAGTAGAAATCCGAGTTGGGTATGCAATCGGATTGCATCAGTTTTACTTTCTATTCGGGATCCACATTCCAAAATGGAAGTGCTATGTGTGTTGGCGATACAGCTCTTGTTGTTCTTCATGTAAAAGAAAAGACACCATTACAGAAGACAGAATTATTGGGTCCACGCTATATTTCAGATAAAGGAACGTTATGGCGAATATTATCTTTTGCTTGATGTTTTAAATGAAGACAAATGTGTCTCATATTTAAGGATGAAGCCATTGCCTCGGATAGATCAAGATCTAGGCTTGACCGTATCGACCACTTTATTTGCTGAAAGGTCATTCCATGTAAAATGTTACCCGAGGACCCATTTTTCAAATGTAACATACTATAAACAAAGTTCGTGCATCATTGTGCAGAATAGTTGAATAACAGTTTTTGGTAGGTTTTTCCCTCGTGCATGTTCATGTGCGAAGTAGCTTTCTTCTCTAGAGTATTGTTTGACCATTGTGGCCCATCAGTTATCAATTTTTTTGTCCCAGCAGTTACTTAGATGGACGGCCCTGGTGTACTAAATTATTGTTGTTGGATAAAATTGCTTTATCCACATGTTAAGATGCATTATCTGAATGTATAATAATGTGTTTTCCTATTATCCGTGGTTGAATTTCATGCACTTGGCTACTTTAGGTTACCTTGTACAAACGAAGGTACTTTTTGTGTCCCATCAGTTACCAACCCTATGAGGTGATTATATGCGATCCATTTTATCTCTTACTGTAAGTCAAATATTAATTTTGTCTGTTAATTTGCCTTTGCTTTTTTTGATTTGTGTAAAGAAAACTAAAAAAAATGATTATAAGTAAATCTGCGAGTGCTTTTTTGTTTGAAAAGTATTGTCTAAATGTACCGCCAGTTACCATGGAATGATCCTGAAGCAAACACGTGAGAAATTTTATTGCAGCGCTATATAAAACTCAAATCTTCACGGGACAGTTGTGAAAGTGAAGGAAAAGTGAATGGGTGCCACTCTGTCACTGACTAGAGATTATATTATTATAGATCTCCCGTCACAGTTTCACAGTGAAAGTAGGTTTCACAAAGAAAACGAGAAGAATGTGAAGACACTGCGTTTACAGGAGAACATAAAAGCGGCCGATTTATGTCACCTAACCACTATGCGCCGTAAGCTATAAGAATCAATCTAGACTATACAATTTCTACAACCGCACAGAGAGACTACTCTCTGCGCCGATCTGCGGGATCTGTGGCAGCTTATTTTATAGGAATGAAATTTTGATTCCTAGGCCCCGCACAGAGAGGCCACCGAATATGTTTCGGCGTATTGGTGACATACTCACTCTGCATCGATCTTTCCGAGGGTAGAACATAAAAGACACATATTTTCAGCGCACTTCTCATTTGAAAAAGTCCCCGGTCCAGCCCTAAGACGTCACACACCCGGTGACGGCCCACTGACAGGGCACTCCGAGCAGCGGCTGTCGGTGAGTAGGAATCAAAATTTCATTCCTATAAAATAAGCTGCCACCGATCCCGCAGATCGGCGCAGAGAGTTAAGGCCGTGTCTCTGTGCGGTTGTAGATTGATTCTTATAGCCTACGGCGCATAGTGGTTAGGTGACATAAATTGGCTGCCTTTATGTTCTCCCACTTACTCCTTCAACTCAGTCTTCCATATCGTCATGTCCGTTCATATCCCTATATCCAGCGCTGAACACGAGTAGCTATTGCTTAACGACATGAAGTATTAACTCGGTCGGCTTTATCATATAAGAGACACACAAGTTAATACCGCCGTATCCAGGCTAATTTCACTTCCAGTGACAACCCAGTTTCTCTTTATTTTAACTTCGGATTCATGTTCCTTAAAGGTCAGTTAACACCGTCACATGCACTAGAAATTGTCCGTTAATAATTTATCCTTTCCTTTCGTGAAGTTCTTAAAATCTTTAGTTGTGAGTTTATTTTTGTTTCCTTCCATATTAGTGCCTTGTAAACTGAACACGGACTGAGTGCAGTAAAGACTGAAGCACCCCTTACTTACGGATCAAAAGTCGGCAAGGGCTACTTTTTTGTAGTCTTCGGGTATGAATTGACGTCATTTTGAATATATGGGCGATACAGCTAATGAGCGGCGTTCGCTGTTCAAGGGACAGCCCCCTCAAAATCAAAATAACGTCAATTCATTTTCAAAATACGCCCAAGACGACAAAACAAAAGCAGCTTAGAAATGTAATCATCAGGGTTGCCAGATTTGGCTCTTTGGGCGCCAAATACCATATTTTTGGCTTTTTTTTTTTTTTAAGTCCTTAGCTCCGATCTATTTGCTCGGCTCTGTGGCTCGTTTTGAGCCTTAATGGACATTAGGTCAGCTTTGATTAATTTCATTTACTAAAATATGTATTAAACTGACTGAAAAAAAAAATCAAGAAACGATAACAATCAGCTCGAGGCCCTTGTATGTAACGTAACAGCTCCAAACTTTGTGATATTGGCTTATAATCTGAATAAACCTAATGGAATTCTGATATGACTTTTTATTGCTTCTTCTAGAAGTCAAAACGCTTGATCTGAGCATTTTAAAATTAAACGCCTATAGGTGAAAATGATACAGCTTATTGCCTGCTGCATTCAAAGTGTATAGCATGTCATGTGATCGTGCATCTATCGTGGTTGGCCTGATGAACATGAATCAAAAAATGGCTCCAAACCATTTCCATGTAACAATAGTTCCTTAACTTGCTACTGTTATGTAGACCAGTGGAAAGGTAGGGAGAGTGCAGACGAGGCGGTTTGACTTCCTCCACGTGCCAGTGAACTCCGGTAGCAGTAGGCGATCCCACACAGGACGAACGAAGTGCAGTTCTTGGTGAGGCGAAGAAAGGAGTTGGCTCTCGTGAACCTTCTAACGATATTCACTAGACTAGAAAAGGGCCCCGCCCTCCCTGGGGCTTTCGATTTTGAAGTTAATAATTTATGATTACTATTTACTACTCCCTTCTTCGTCTCGTTGTTCAGCACAGCAAGGGACATCACTCCATAAAATTCACCGGCAATGGTTCATTTCTCACCGTCCCACACACAGTTATAACACCGTCGTAGAGCCAATACATAAAAAGTTCGTAGCAAATTTATTGTCTAATGTGGATACCAGTCGCACTTCCCCATTTATGATTTAGCCTTTTTTGTTTTCTTTGGTCCAGCAAAAATTCTGGCAATTTCGATAGTTATCTTAACTTCTCCGAGCACTCAACCTTCAAAGAATGTTCCTGTATGCTCACGCAGCGGCAGTAATCATATCCTAAAGATAAGTCCCCAACGTCCTCGGTCTAAAAGGACCGGTCTGCGTCATCAAAGCTAGCTTCACTTTTACAACAGCCTCTGGTTGATGTGACCAGTGAGATGACGTCAACACGTCACCACAGCTGAAAGGAGGCAGAGATGCACTGAAATTTCTAAAGCTATCGGTGTTATCAAAAATGGTTTCCTTAGTTTTCCCACGTCAAGAGAGTGTACTAAATTTACAGATATTGTAGCGGAAATAAACTATCTTTTGATAATCAAGAACCTGCAGTGGTACAACTTGACACCGTTACAGCACCATTGGGAGAACATGCATCCACTCACACATGGCCGTGGATACTGCCTCGATTCTACTAAATGTTTCCTATCAATTTCTCTTATCGTAACTTTCGGAAGGACTGTAAATTAGCGATCTACATAGTTTCTTTGCATTATGAACTCAGATTCGCCTTGAAATTTGGAAAAATATCGCCCCGATATGCACCGTGCGATTGAATTCAAATTTGTGAAACGTCCCATCATACTTCTCCTCTCCTTTTAAACCCCGAGTGGATCTTTAAATTAATATAGACTTACTTAATGTAGCCTACCGTAAATTTATGACACTGATTGCGCAGCTTTTTTTTAACCTCTATGCACTCTTCGTGTCCCTAGTGTTTCCGCCTCCGTGAATCAGCAGGTCCCAACAATAACAATAGGAATAACAATAACAATACGTTTATTGAGCTCAGACAACTATCCCACGATCTCCTTAGAAATTATTTTCAGTCCTCATCATTTATGTACGATCTTAGATTATTTTAAAACAGTACACTCCATTCTCTTCCCCACTCCCCTCGCACCTCTCTCCCTTTCCCCAACTCTACTAACCCTCGGCGTTAGTGGTAACACGAGGTGAAACTGAAATGGATAACAATTGGAATTCTGGCACCAAACAATTAGTGTAATCAAGAATGTTGCACAACAAGAACCGCAACAACAGTAACATCAGCACCATCAACACCAACACCAACACCAACAACAACAACAACAACAGCAACAACAACTGGAACGTCTACTTTGCGAAGATAAATGGAGACTTTAATAAACTTGCTCACCGAAATTGAAAGTTGAAATTTGTATACACAATTCTTATACAATGTCTGTTCTATAAATCCTAAGACTATATATTATTATCTTACCTCGAGAGGCTTTAAGGCTTCGATGCACTCTAAATTCTTGTGAAAACCAAGGTTGCTATGGCTGGCAGTTTGTGGAGGCCCATCAGAAAGTGTTACATAATGAATTCAGAATGTTGCGTAGTAAGTCCGTCCAAAGGGCCTTGACAGCTGCTGTTGGCAAAAATTAACCACTTGTACAACTGTCGCTCCCATGATGAAGAGGTTTGCAGTTTTGGCCCTGGTTGTTCTCATCGGTAAGTTATTACATCTAGGCCTGTTATTTGAAAAGTTAATATATTACCTGGTAAGTTAACTTATCTTAAAATTATATCGGTGAATAGCTTTCTAAATGTAGTAAGAGCATACTTTTTTCTCTTTCTCTGTATCTTCTGTCTGTCAGTCTTGTTTGTCTGTGTCTGTTTCTCTCTCCCTCTCTCTCTTTTTCTTTCTCTTTCTATTTCTTTCTTTCTTCCTCTCTCTTTCTCTCTCCCGTCAAATTTCTTAGCCCACCTCCACGCTAATTTCTTGAGCATTCATAAATTTAGTTCGTTTCTGTAGTCTCTACCATGAAAGGGGTACTTTACTGTACAAATGTAAGACATTGTAAGATATCATTGTGCTTGGGCAAAACAAATTACAGTGGAACGTAGATAATAACTATGCCTTGGTTGCATGGAAACAGTAGACAGTATTGAACCAGCCAGTATTAAACAATATTGAGGTATACTTAATAGTAAGGTCAACCTGAACGATGAAATCTAGAATAATAATTCATACTTAATAACGAGGTAAACCTTCTAAATGAGTGCTCAATATCGAGGTCCCGTTGTATACTGTTTCAGCAGGCACTCGATAGACAAGATAGACACTAATATTAACAGTGATGGAACAACCTGTGATGTAGAATGATGTTCAACTTCTCACAATATTTCTTTGATAAAGGGTGTGTGTGCGGAGTGGGGGTGGGGTGAGGAGTGGGGAAGGGGGACTGGGATAAGGAGTAAACAGAAAGGTGCGGGGAGGAAAGGGGGNGGGGGGGGGGGGGTTATACTTTACTGCTTTATTACTTGCTTTTATGCAAAACAAGCAGCATGGCCTGACTTACATAGACTTTCATAGAAAATTACTCTTTAATGTAAAGTTGTTTCAGTGCTTGCAGATATAATTTGTGTAAATATTGTCGCAAGCCGGGTTTTAAGAGCAAAAAAAAAAAACCACGCTACCGAACTTCTACAATAAAGTAGGTACCAATACGTTACTCACTGAAGATATCATTTCTCTCC
Organism: Ellobium chinense; assembly: GCA_033807755.1. Classification (NCBI taxonomy): domain Eukaryota; kingdom Metazoa; phylum Mollusca; class Gastropoda; order Ellobiida; family Ellobiidae; genus Ellobium; species Ellobium chinense. Next base: position 2,061,231 of record JAWQUT010000027.1, on the reverse strand, counting down.
TACATGTAATGTTAAATGTTCTTCATCTAAGAAAATAACATTGTGTTGCAGCCAGTCAAAATGAGGCTGAAGTCGTTTTTTGGCTAAATTAAGTCACCACTATGACATGAAGGCTTGATATGTGTTTTTTCATAAGGTGAAAAAAAAATTTAAAAGTTTTGGCTTAGGATTATTCTAGTCATAGACCTGTAGTTGTTTCAAGTGGAAGGGGCTAACCGCATGCAATGTAAAAAAAAAGAAAAACTCTGAGAAAATTAGCGATTGAAGAACAAGTTTATATTATTTAGTTTATCTGTATAGAGTCACCAGCCCACTTGCGGCCACGAGCGAACTTCCCTTTATATTAGCGCCACTATCACACCTAGAACGTTTTTTGTTGGCAGCACCTAGGACATGTGAAGATAACTGTGGATTGAAAATGGCGAGAGGCACTCACTGTTGTTGTTTATGGCAGAGATTAATAAAATGTTGTCCGGAAAAATGGCCAAGGTGCGGCCACCTGGCCGAGGTGCGGTCACTGGTAAGCCCTAAGTGCAGCCATCTGTCTAGACGCGACCAAAAGCATGACCTAAGTACGGCCGCATGTAAATGTACAGGAAAACAAGCCCACAGATTAACAAATTGAGAACAAATGAATACAGACAGTACAAAGACCGTTTCATAACTCAGAGATGAACCTTTATGCAACTTTACTCAGAAAATATGTACAGTATTCTAAATATGCACACAACGATACTCAGAAAAAAACAACATACACTATTTTCAGTTTCCAAAAAAAAAAAAACAACGATCCTCAGTGTTACACAAACCAGAGCTGCCAACCAGTACGAAAGTTTCGTATTTCATAGGAAAATGTGACCTCAGTACGAAAATACGATTCGTACTCTTCAAAATCCGAAAATCGACTGTCAGTATGAAAAAAGAATACCGTGAATGCCTTCTGCAATGAAGTTGGGCGCTTGAACTTAAACATTACCTGTGTAGGCTATATATAATATTATTTCATTTGGTCTATTAGTGTATACTATAGACCCTCAAAGCAATAGATGACCTACATCTGGGATGAGCATAGTGTACTATAGTGCTGGCGTCCGGGTCAAGGTTAATGATCTTTACTGTACTACTAGATCTAGTGGGCCTGAAAGCGCCGGCTTTCAAAGTCCCAGTTTGGAAAGTTTAGGGCTAGCTCTAGACGGATTTCTCTTTCCTGCGATTTTTGCTTTGTGTGTGGCCGCACCAAGCCCAACATAAAATTTAGCCTGGCCTGGATGCGGCCACCCCCGTACCTCCCCAATTTGCCTTACAATCGTCTTGTTCCATCCACCATATTAAACTTTAAGCATATTAAGACATACCCGCAACAAAACCACAGCAATAAATTCATGTATAAATGAGAAGGAATGTTTGAGTCAACCTACTTGAAAATTTCACTGGAGTCTATTTTACAAAGGGCAAACCAAAATTTGCCGCCTCTTCCACTCATACAGTAGGAGATGTACCGGATGTAACCAAAACACGTTCTATTGAACTAACGGAAGTTACTCTGAAAAGTTTATGTGAATACAGTCCATTGGAGTTCTAGTTCTGTAAAGTGACCGCACCTCGGCCTGGCCGCTAGGTGGGCAGGTGACTCTACTATTTAACTCACTAAAACTCACTCAAGTTTTTTTTCGCAATTACTGACTCGATAAAATTAATATTTTGTGTAGAGAATTGATTTTACTTTCTCACTGCAACGCATAACATTTTGATACCGGATGACCTTGTTTATCTTCAGAACCTGAAATCTTAGTTCCTAGTTTTATGACCTAAGTCTCACTTGGACTATTTGCAAGACAATACATGTATTAGAGTGTTTATTTATGTCAGCCGATGGCGATAGGAAATGTGACATGGTCACTGGTGAACACTAGGCTCACACTTGCAAGTCAGGGAACATGTTCAGGCGGTAGGTAATTTATAATTAAATTGCTGATTGCGTCCTCGTGTAGTTGTAGAGCATTCAGATTTACATGCAGAGAGATCCTGGGCTCGATTCCCGGTAGGAGCAGGACATTTTCCAGTATCAGATTTTTGTAGGCCTTTCCTCTCAAAATTCATCTTCCACAGTAATTTGGTAAAATCCCCGACGGCGCACTCTCCTAGATAATCAGTAATAGCTTCCCAAAAAATATCAGATTGGGTTCACACTCCCCCCCCCNCCCCCCCCCTTTTATAATCATAGAGAATGCGAATACTGTACTATGCCTTTCCACCCGGTTACACTGAGGTTGGATGGAAGTCACTGATTAGGGCAGGCTGCTCCAGGGAGTTTTACCGCCACCAAATAAACCGCCAACAACCCACATCTTTCATATCCAATGCCATTTTTAAGGAGTGGTGATAGGAGAACAAAGATGTCACTTCGACAGTCACGGAATTCGGAGATACAACGGCAAACCTTGTGCCAGCACCACTAGGTATAATGATGGACACAGGGGAGCCTGTGGATGTGGACCTGCTGCATCGGGTATTATATTATATTATATTATATTATATTATATTATATTATATTATATTATATTATATTATGTTATGTTATGTTATGTCATGGTATATTATATCATATATTAAATATACCTTATTATATTTATATTATATTATATATATTTATACTGTACTATATGGTACTATGAAGTACTAAATTATATTATTTTTTACTATATTAAATGGTATTGTACTACATTACATGTTAGTACAGTAACATTCATAATTTTTTTAGATAACATTATTTTACACAATATTACATCACATTTTACTATATTACATGCTCAAGAAGTAAGCACAATAATTGGTATGCTTTGCAAACCAGTTCTGAACAACAACAACAACAACAACAACAACAACAGCAGTAGCAGCAGCAACAACAACAACAACAAGTTGGGGGAAAAGTCTACCACGGTAAGCAGAACATCAGGAGGTCCCAATAACGTACTCTTCTCCTAGATCTATCTCCGCTATGTTTATGTATGAATATTTCCCACATCAAAATTGCCATATATTCCAGTTACGACATCCTTGTTATGTTGTAATTTGAAGCTTGAATCTAACTTAAGAAGGTCCATGATTGAATGCGTTTTCGTTATTTCTTTGCGTGCAAGTTCCACCGTGTCATTTACCGAAGTTGTAAGGAAATAAATCGAGTTCTCACTCGGCATTTTTTCCCCTTCAAGTCTGATGTTGATTATGTTCTGTTTCGTACTAGACAGCCCAGACAAGGGAGAGCAGCCAATTTTGCTTTTTTTTTAATTGTTGTTTTATTTGCAGACAGATTACACTGTCCTCTGCTTCGTCTCGACATACGGGCAAATGATTACACACGTAATGATGTTTTTACGTTTGAGATTAGCGATGTTGCTACATAGTAGGCCTAAATACAATAAAAATCCTGCTAAAACAACACTGAAGGGACCGCCCATATTTTAACGGGTTAAACACGTTTTGTGGTGATCACTTACAGTTTAAGGTTAAACAGGCCCAAATATTTTTGCTGTATTTTACTATGTACTGTCCATTACCGTCACTCCAGCCCTAACTTTTGTTGGCTATTTCCATTCACCAGTAATGGAGATAAGCAACTGATCTTAAAAAAAAAAAATACATTACTTTTACTAGCCCGTGACGTCTCCTCGTNGTTTTTTGCTGTGTTTCCTCATTTGACCCACCCCCATGAAAAGCCACTTGAAGCCTCAGGCTATTTCAAAAGCACAGAGGGTTATGTCATTAGCAGCCCTTATCTTTTCAAACCTCTGAACCGAAACAGCGCTGCTTTAATTTAACCCAAACTGGCCAGGGAAGCAACAATGCATTAGAACAGGCCACAGCTAAGGTCACTGAGCCCCTGAGGAGGAGAAGAAAATAATGTGATAAATAGATCACCCTTCCTAGTAAGCTCAACCGAAGTGACCTCAAAATTAATGCCCGTGTGTAACCTTCAGAGGAAATGATTGCGCAAGCATAAAGTTCAATAAGTTGTGCTTTCAAGAGCAGCTACGTATTGTTGGGATCGCCGCTCGTTGTCAACATCTTAGACCGTCGCCTGATTCAACGAAATTTTCATGCGCGTGATCACCAGTGAACAAGAGGAGGAAAATTTTGATATCAGCGGTTCGTTCTCTTTCTCTCTCTCTCTCTCTCTCTCTCTCTCTCTCTCTCTCTCTTTGGCGCTTTTTTTTCTCTCTCGACGGCGCAAAAGGTTCATTGAAATTCGTTACCGGGTTACAGAGAGAATTTTACTATGAATGAAGAGGGCCTTTGGATGGGGATTTTCTTTTAATGCAGGTTAGCCGAGATAATAGACAGTTAGACACAGATGTTTCAATGAAGGAACTGAGTAAGTACCATATTGTTTTCCGAATGAAGGTGGCATGCAGTGAAGCAGCAATGATGTTCCCCCCCCCCCCCCCNAAAAAAAAAAGAACAATACAGCACATGTATAGTTTTGTACATGTTTATGACATCAACTTGCTTTTCATTTTTTTCATTCACCCCAAAACAAATCTGAGCAGACAAGAATATCTTTTTGGGCCAATAAAAACTACATGTTTAAAACTATCTTTAAAGAGTACTGTGTCCCCAATTTTTACTTTACATACATGCACTATAATATAAGCTTAGAAGGACGTCTAGAAGTTAGGCCTCCATCTAAAAGGCAACACCGAATCATGGTCACTGATGTGTTTTTCTCGGATCTACCTGACAATCCTAGATGCATTCAAGTAGCGATCTCGCAAAATAATCTAATTTATCTATAGTCTCTTTCAATGGGGGCACGCGGCCGCTCAGGTCTCAGTCGATCTGCAAGGAAAGAGGTTGCCTGGAATCTATTCCAGCAAATGACAAGTAGTGTTTGTGGTGAGATGTGTACAGTTAAAAATCCTTTATACCCTTCTAGCAGAAACCCTAGCCCAGAGCACCCCAGATGCCAATTCATAGTCCTCAGTACTTAAACGAGGCACAACTTTACATTTTAAAGCGCAAAATCAATAGCAGAGAGAAGTCGCTTATATTCCTGATCACGTTTTAAATGTTTAGTTGTTGTCCTTAAAGGGACAGCGGAAGCTATTTGCTTCACAGCCTAAAAAATCCATAGTATTTTTTCATAAATTTTCAACCCCTTGCCCATTTCCTTCGCCCAAGCGCTCCCGAGAAAACGCAGCTTGAAAGTCGGGATTTTCACACCCTGCGGGCCGCCATGACTGGTCGTCCGGTCAGCGCGGGAATAAGGCTTGACGTCAGAAAGCGAGAGGCAAGCTAGTA
>JAWQUT010000027.1:2006535-2054467 GCA_033807755.1 Ellobium chinense | reverse complement strand
CGACTTTCAAGCTGCATTTTCTCGGAAGCGCTCGGGCGAAGAAAACGTGCAAGGGGTTGAAAATTTATGAAAAAATATTGTGGATTTTTAAGGCTATGAAGCAGATAGCTATCCCTGTTCCTTTAACTGGCCAATCAAGTGACACAAGCAAGTTTTGCCGATCAAAGAGGGGCGACAACACTTCAATGAGTAAAAATTACTGTGTCTCTATGCTGGGCTAGTGCCCAGGGTGAGTAGTGGTCTTTAAGTTTTCTTATCAAGCTCTTTGCTCATGAATGGTAATCACCGTGCGGAAATACAGTACTGAATACTTCCTTATGGCGTTCAGTACTTATCCTATAGTCATAGTGGATACTTGTTCTGAACACCTTATTCATCAATCTCTTCAACAGACACCCCTTTCAACTGGAACATGGCTGATTACGTCACAGCTCCCAACCAAATGTTTTTTGATGATGGTGGTCATAATTCTTGGTGCGGACGCAATTGCGGAAAGTGTGTCAAGCTGACTCCCACAGGTTAGTCAGCCTGTTTCCTGTCAGTCTGCCTGTTTCCTGTCAATCTGCCTGCCTATCTGTCTACCTGTCAGTTGACGTCACAAGTCCACCAAAGTCCACCTAACCCTTACTTCTTTCCAGTTCATAGTGGAACGAGTAGCATTGATAAAACAGCAGTGATATTATTATATTAACTGGTCATTTTTGTTGTTTTTCATTAGTGGCGTCTTTGACAGGGATTGCAGTATTTTATACAAGTCCTCAATGCAACGAGTCTACCTGAATAATTAAATAATAGAATGATAGTGAGTGCATGTGAAATTCATACTTGATAGCATGTGAAATTCATACTTGACAACAAGGTATATTTACTTAACGAATACTTAATATGGAGATTCCACTGCACAAGCTATTCTGTGAGCCTTCCTGATCCATGGTTATGAATCTTACTGCCTGCCTGCCTGCCTGCCTGCCTGCCTGCCTGCCTGCCTGCTTGCCAGCCCGCCTGACCGCCTGCCCGTCTGTCTGACTGACTGACTGACTGACTGACTGACTGACTGACTGACTGACTGACTGAATGACTGACCAACCGCTTTCCCGTTTGTGCGCTTCTCATCCGCGCTCTGTCTGACTGCTTAATGATTTGCGAAGGCGTATATTATGGAAGGGGTCGGGGACGAATATAGGAATGGCAAACACTCGGAATACCCCAAAATATCTACCGATGAAATGGGCTACAGTGGGGAGGGGGTGGAGGAAGGGAACATCCTCTGAAATTCGTGGAGGGAGAGGGATGAAGTAGACCTCGATCAACTTCTCACCCTGCACTGTTAGTTAACTACCCTCCGATTTCCATATTAACATTCTGTTTCCAACTCCCAAAGGTGGATTTGTACCTGGCAAAGGTCAGCATCCGCGTGACATGAGCCCCAGAATTTTCATGGTCACCAACGACTGTCCAATCGGTGAAAACTTCGAATGGTGTGGTCAGTCTGGCAAACCAGGAACAAGTAAGTGGGTAATCCATGAGCACAGGAACAATGCCGAGTGTTGTAAGCGTGGCCGTGTGGTTTGTGAGTCGTCCTCAGAAACTAAACACTGTCAAGTCTAAGGTTTATGTGTTCGACTCTTGGGCCAGGTGGTTCACGTTGTAGTGTCCTTGGGAAAGACTCTTCACTTCCTTTTCCCTTTCTCGACTCAGGTGTAAATGAGTATCTGGTGTTAGAACTAGGCAGATCAGGGCGCTGCACCCCGAATGACCAGCAATGACTTTGTTATGTATTTCATCTGTAGTATTTTACATTTATCATTGTATTGTTCTATGAGTTTGTATTATGAATGAGATTTAAAACAGTGTGTGACATTGTAAATCAATTTCCCTATGGGATAAATAAAAGTCGTATTTTAATTTTCAATCTCTCCAATATAAATATAATAAAAATGATAATGTGGTTAATTAGTCTTGTATCCAGGCTTAATATGCCCACTCAAGCGACTTCAAGCTATTACAACCCCAGCAGGCCTGATCACTCTAGAATTCTCAACTGCCTGGGTAGCATACAGTACCGCTCTCATTGACAGGCGCTGATCATTGACATTCTAACAATATCTTCCATTGCCTATAGCCAGGTACCCATTTTACAGACGAGTGGACTGAGGAGGAAAATGTGAATAAAATGCTTTCCCAATGCATTTACAGCATGACCATGGTCGGAAATAGAATCGACGACCTTTAGATTTTGAGTCCAACGCTGTAACCATTTGGCTACGCTGCTCCACGAAACAAAAAAAAAACATCAAGATAGACTCTGGTTATCATGCATTATTATTGTAATGAATGTCCCCGAGAGCGGTAGCCCTGTTCGAAGGAACCTGTTTGTAACGAGATTTCGCAAAGACTCTATCGGCCTATATATCGACCTAAACTCAGTAGGGAAACATTCGTTCCTCTTTTACAAATTCAGGCACGGGTTTCAATATTCTGGTCTGTCAACATGTTCCGCTCCAGATAAAATTATTTTTATGATACCATATGGAATGGTATTTATTATTCTTCTATTCTATTCATTATAATTCGGGAGGAGGGGGAAGGGTTAAGCCGGATCTTATATCTGGAAAGTGTGCTTCTAGGGACTTTACGAAAAATTACGGTGGCAGATCAATTTTGAGAAAAAGGGCCGAAAAGAAAAACTAACTCTAGAAAAATGTCTGACCCTACTGGGGATCGAACCCAGGGTCTTTCAGCTTGCAAGTCTGAAAATGCTACCACCACAGCCTAAACTCACAGCAATTTAAACCTTTCATACTACTGCTTGACTCGTTCCCTAATTTCACGTATGAGCCTATTGTGTTCACTCTTGATCCTAACACACTTCCCAACTGCTCACACTTAGGTGAGTTTGAAACTATCTCCTTTTTTATATTCCCTGTTTCTGTCTTCTCGTTTTCATTCTCATCTTCTTTTTTTTTTCTGAAAATCCTGAAAGTCATTTGACTTCTTTCTTCAGATCAACCCAACACTCATGGATATGAAGCCCATTTTGACCTTCAGAACAACCGAGGCCAGGTCAGCAATGGCCTTGGCTGGGACAATCCCGAGGTCACTTGGGAGCTGGTTGGCTGCCCGGGAGACTTTGTCACCAAATACCACCAGTGTGAATGTTCTTAAGTCGCTTGCTTCATTCAGTCACTTACTGGAATCAGTACATTGTTTTAACGAAGAACATGATCACACCACGAAGAGCAAAGTGGAGGAAGACATGTATCAAAGCCTTTAAATTATTCACTTTGTGAGCAAAATAAACTGAGATGTGCCCAAACTAAACATAAATTGGGACTTATGAGTTATTAAACGTCTGATCATGGAGACTGTTGAGTTCGATTTACTGTAAAGTTTTACAGATCATCTGTAATCATTACCTCCACTTCATTAAAATTCAAGTGGTTGGATTCGACCACTGACTGCATTGTGGTGAATTCGCCTTCGAGATGAAAACGCCCCTGGTACCTCCGCCATCTCACCAAGCATAGCAATACAACATTGATAAGCATATACTGTGAACATTTGTCATTGCAATGATGATGATGGTGATGATAATGATGATGATAATGATGATTATGCTTACCGGCGGCAGCAATGACAACACTGATGATCAGAGGCGGTTCGTCATGAGGTGCAACTCGTGCAGCGCCGGATAGAAGTTAGCTAAGAAAATAAAGGAACTGGTTAAAAGATTCAGCCATAAAGCCAATCCAGACGCCTTTATTATGTCTGTTGTACGCATTCAAATTGCCATTCACCTTAAAAATTTGCACTTTACTCATATACAACAATGCACGCCCTCCTTGACTCGTTCGTATGGAAAGGGGAAGGGGAAGGGGAAAGGATTGCACGGGAGGCGAACCACAGCTGATGATGAGGACAGTGACTCATTGTCTGTAGATTTACGCCATCACTTAATTTCATCCTTAGATTCGCTTTTCTTTTCATATGTTATCGTTCTATAACCCTCATCATCTGTATCCGAATGATCTAAGTCATATGAGATCTCTTATATTGAATTTCGGATCTTTTACGGAGCGTTATGGCAGAGATTGTTATGCGCATATTGCATTTCTTGGTGATTCGATAACTGTCCTATAGAGATTGGTAGAAAACAAACAAAGCAAAGCTTTCTAATATTTGCATGCGGTATCACCTAACCTCATCTCTCAGTCATCCCTCTGCCAACTAAACATGGTCCATTCTTGTGTTCTTTCTCTCCTCCCTTTGCCACCCCTTCTCCCTCTTTACAGAAACAATAATTCCAAGAGGTGACGTAACACTAATACGTCTCACTTACATCCATCCCCACCACATTGTTCTGGCATTAATGGCAAAAGGGAGATCAAGATTAGAATTAGAAAGCTGCGCGCCAAAAAAAAAAAAGAAAATTGAAGGAGAAAAAAAAAGGCCCCACCGTTCCAGACAAGTAGATCTAATTAGTCTAAAAATATATGACCCTTTTCATCAACTGATGTCATGCTAGTAGGTGCTTTTGAACATGGCAGGAGATAGGGACTGTGGACACTGTTATAGTCCTCTGGTATAATAATATAATAATAATATTATTCCACGTCAACTTACAGTTATTGCTGTCGCTTCGGATTTGAAAACTGACACAAAAAGACTCTGTAGTAAGATCATCACAGCTGACCAGGCAGTAACATTTATTTTATTTAGTCCTGCTATATCATTGAAATTATTTCAACTGCCCTCTGTGGGCCCCTGGCTTTTCATTTATCGTAAATCGTCCCCTTTCTAAAAGCAGATACATGCATTTTTCTCCCTGTTGCTATCCGAGTACGTTTTCTGAGAAATGCCTTCAGAAACTCATTACACCTTGAAATGCGGAGTCTGAGAAAGCCTTTCATGAGAAGTTTAGAAATGTCTAAATTTTGATGTAAACTACACAAATGGCATTTGTCAAAGATTCAGATATGTTTGTTAAAATACATTTACATGATTTTACCTACAGGAGACGTCTGTTGGGACAATGATGTCTCCCTTTCTTCCTGATGATTATAACTATTTTTCTCAATGCACACAGTCTTGCCAATAACCAGTAAGGTCTTCACTACATAGTGACCAAAAAGTTTAAAAAAAACGAACTCTTCTGAATGACGTTTCCACAGAGATAGATGATAAACAACTGCATGAAATGAAAAAAAAAATGAAAAATGAAAATACGACTTTATTTACCGCGTAGGGAAATTGCATTACAATGTCATACAATGTTATACATCTCATTCATTATACAAACACATATAAAACAAATCACATCATACATATAAATACAAATGAAATACATAACAAAGTCATTGCTGTTCGCCAAGGACACTACAACGTAAACCGCCCTGCTCGCGAGTCAAACACATAAACGTTAGACTTGAAAGTCTTTGGTTTTCTGGGTACGACTCACAAATAGCACGGCCACGCACCAAAATGGATCTTTGATGAAACAAATTCATAGTAAGATCACAAAGAGAGAATGGCTCTCTAGGATCAATAACCAAAATTCGATCGTGAGAAGCACTATTACTGCTCAGTGCAGAGTGAGACGATTACAGGCAGAACGGAATGAATTAACTCATACATTTGTCTGTGAAAACTGATGGCTTCAGCGGCTAATTATGCAGGGTTTCAGATCTTCCATGGAAGATGTCAGCGCACGTTTTCTGTCTCGGTGGTCAAAGTGACATATTGAGAGAGTTATCCACGGATTGACTGATCAAAGCAATGTTCATGTCTGAACGAGTGAGGCTGGGTCTAGCAGAATGTGTCTGTCGACCCGCTCTTTGACACACCATTATGTATCCACTGTTCCTTCCGACATGAACTTCAGAGTCTGGTAGAACTTTTTTTTTTTGCAGTGTCTTTCCCTTTGTAAAGTGTCTTTTCAAATCTCAATTTTGTTGTCAGAAAGTGATTTAGCCTGATAAAGATTTTGTGCACCTCTGTCCAAGCACTCTAATATGAGCAGATAATGGAAAATTCATATGCTTTGTAACGAAAAAAAAAAACAACAACAACACAAGATAAACAGAAAATAATAAACAAAAACACAAGCTATTGGGAAACATCAGAAGAATAATCAACGTCCGTTTCTCGGTCCCTAAGGAGCCAGGAAGTACATAAACTTCAATATATTATCTCCAGAGAGGGCGACGTCCTTTTTGTGATATAGGTTGGTTGAAGTATTAGCAAACTGTAGACTGAAGAGAGCCTGTTCCTTTTTTTTTTCGCTCACCAAAAACTCCACCTTGTTGGGTCTGCATGGGATCGCCGATCCGGAGTTCTCAGGCGGAAGTCACGCCGTCCTCGATGCACTTGCTACCTTTCCGGCGATCCATATGGGGGACGCGAAAAAGTGAGACAAAAAAAAAGGGGGGGGGGTCAGGGGGCAGCGAGAAATGACTGAGTTTGAACCATTGTCTGGGAATTTCTTGAGTGGTGTCCTTTGCTGCGCTGAACAATGAGACGAAGAAGGGAGTAGTATGCATATAAACTTCAAAATCGATAGCCCTAGGGAGGATGGCGCCCTCTTGTGAAGATCGTTTGACGATTTAGCAAACTGTCGTCCAGAGAGCCAACTTCTTTCTTCGCCTCACCAAGAACTGCACTTTGTTCGACTTGCGTGGGATCTCCTGCTACCTCGTCCCTTGCGCGCTCGCTGCCTTTCCACTGGTCTACACAATACCTCATTTAAATGTTTTTCTTTGGGATATTCAGTGAATACCTAAATTGATATTATTAATCTACTCCACTGACCGGCTTTATTTCGTTGCACCCCTCTGCCTTTGTTTGTTTCCTTTTCAACAACCTTTTTTTTTTCTTCAGTTAAGTTACACCAGTTGTTTAGCTCTCCTCCATTCATTCTCCATTACCTTCTGTCAATTGAAGTTCTGCAACGCTGGAGCAGTTTTCGTTATGTCATAATTAGCAGGTGCGAACCCACAAATTTACTAGATCTAAGATGGAACTATAGAACCCATTCGTAAATTTGCAAGACTTTCGCTGCACGTTGCAAACATGAGCAGTTAGGTAAGTATTCACTATTCAAGTCCTATTCATGTGCATAATATTTGTTCTTCTTCTTAGTCCCCTCCTTGACGTTTCACTCACTATCCATGTCTCGCTTTTTCACTTCCAAACTTATCACGTTGGGGCATATCCTGAAATATTGCATAAGGTCCATAATGAGACTACTGGTCTATCCCAGATAAGCTTGGCAAATAAATTTCTTAATATTTTCATCTGCTTTTGATAAAGGGTTCAGGAATAGAGAACCACCCAATTTCACAATGATTTGCGAAAATAGCACATTAAAAAATTTGCCGTGAAAGTGTCAATCATTTATTCTCTCTCTCTCTTTCTCACTCTCTCTCTCTCTTTCTCTCTCTTTCTCTCTCTTTCTCTCGCTCCCTCTCTATCTCTCTATCTCTTTCTCTCTCACTCTCTCTCTCTCCCTCTCTCTCTCATTGTACAATCTTGTTTTATTTCGTTTCCATTTTGTAGGTCTACCAAATTTTGAGGTCGTTTTCCGATAAATATTTTGTAATGCAAAATGGCGGCGCCCTCGGTAAGCATCTGATTGTGTTGTGTGAAACAAGGACTCTGTCTCAGTGTTTATAGACTATGTATACAAAATATGTAAGGAGGAGAAAAATACGGCTCGCTTTACTTTAAGCAGCGCTGAAATTTATAAGCATTAGGATTAAGAACCCATCCATAGGCATAAGAGTTAGTCTATTTAGTAGTGCGGCCAAAGTCCCTGGGTCTGGGCCTGGGTTAGGCCGGGTAACAGCTGGGTCCCGGTAAGTTAACCAGTTAACCCTCGTGATGCGGTGATAGTATATATACTGGCCTTCTCTAACGACAGCACCGATTCCATGACTTGTCTACGACTAAATGAACTGTATCTCGGTGCTGTCGTTAGAGATAGCCAATATAATATTGTGCCCTCGCTACCGTTCAGTATAAATATATATATGCATTGCTGCTTGACCAACCTCTATCTGCGGCGATCGTATATCTGCAACCATGTGTCCTGGCAATGGGTCATATAAGTCATATTCATAACATTTCTCGCCATGCGGGTGGAAGAACTAATACCCTTATCAAACCAATGGGATGCTCCTTTGCTTGTGCTCGTGATGTAAACAGGAAACGTCACATTCATTCACATATAAGAAAAAATCGAAAGGATACTCAAAGGAATGACATTTTCAGGAAAAGACATTCTTAACCAGTCTAGGATGACTCGACCACTATTTACAAATAATTTTTCTCATAATAAATTTGCTAGCATGGACACTGTCTTGACTGTTATACTAGTGTATTATGTTACGTTGCTGTGCTGTGAGACTGTTTACCCCGATTGGAAGTAAGATGTTACGATTATTACGTGTGAAACAAAGGAAGACCAATGATGGTTGAGAAACCGGCCGTTTTGTGCCAGCCTATAAAAGGGAACGTTATCGGCTCTGTTTACAATTCACGATTCATCACATAGTCCGAATAGATGGCAAACACAATATTACGCACAGCTTCCTCATGTCTCCTCCAATCCCACGACCCATAACCGAAATCGAAATGAAAAGATTAGTGGGGCAGCTGAGTATTTGTTTGCCTGTGACTAAAGCTGCCTCTCCTCTCCCCACCCTCCTTCTCATGGACTGTTTTAGATTACATTAACCTTAATGTGTGTGTGTGTGTGTGTGTGTGTGCTTCAACCTATTGGGATTGCGTTATATATTTAAGCATTTGCTAACACAAAAAAACAAGCACATTTAATAATAAAAAATACCTTCCCATCTGCCTTGTCCAATTTGCTAAGCAAAAAATATAAAGCTTTTAGTAGATATGCAGCCTTTTTTCGAACGATAACATAGATTTTTGCATGCCAGTCCAATATAAAGGCATTGTTTTCATCAGTCAGCTGACAGCCAGGCAGCAGGCAATATGTGCCGATCGATATAACATTTGTAAAACTAGGTCACCCAGCTGCATAGCGCGTGGTCAGCTAGCACAACTAGTATTTAGAAGAGCCCGTGAGGGTTAAGATTTGGGACTTCCGCCCTAATCATCACTACAAAAGTTAGTTTACCCCTGTCCCCTGTGCCTAGAGCCTTCTCTCATGACAGCATCCACTTGGTGACTAGATAAGACTAAATGAACTGGATCATTTACCAGAGCGGCATTGGAATAGCCATGTCTAGTCTTATCTTAGCTGCTAATTTTATCCAAAAAGTAACCCTATATATATTGAACACATTCTCTAACGGGCCTTTTCTCATGACAGCAGTGATATCAATGTTTAGTCTAAGACAAAATGAACTGTATCAGTACCTGAGCGGTGCTGTCATGAGAGATAGTTCTCTAATGTGACCTTACATATCTTTGGAGGCCCAGGATTTTGCAAATTCCATGCGGGGTTATGCATCCCTAAAATGAAATGCTGACAGAACATACCTCGTATGTCTCAAGGCAGTATGATAAGTGTATTTGTGAACTGGGGGCTTATCTCTTGGTGCGAAAGGTCTCAGACTGCAATCCTGTTTGCATGGCAAATTTCCTATCAAGATGTTTATAAGGCATTCAGTTGTTGGTGGCCTAATGAGGGAAAGGGGTTTCTAGCCTCATCTCTGATATCTGTACAAAACTGGACATTAATTAAATCTAATTAAGAAAAAAACATGTGTCTGAAGTGTTTCTGCTGTCGGTCTCATCATGGAAGTTTTCCTCCCACACAGTCTAGTCTAGAGCTAGCCCTTCACACACTCATCCATCCTCCATTCCACCACAGAGCCAAAGTAAAGCTATTCCTGACAATGCAGTTACTTACTTTGCATTGAAAAGGCATGAAAATTTGCATTGCTGAGTGAAATGGGAAGATTTGTGTACTCAAGAATGGTTGAGTTAGTCTAGATTTCTGTATTCACCCATATCATAGGGGTCTAGTCAGGGTTCCCAGGATTAAAAATAAGGTCAGAGCTCTGGCCCAGATAATCCTTTAATATGGCATCAGATTGAGCTGTACGTTTTTTGGAACTAATGGGTAACATAGCCATTGTGAAAGGGATGCCATTATTTTATCTTAACCCCACTGCTTTGTATGATGTAGAAATATATGTATGTCCTTATCTTTTATTATAAACATACTTGTAGGTTCCAGAAGTGAAATTCCTGTGAGCCTATCAGGTGCTCCTGTGCATCTTATGTGTGAACACCAACACGGCCACCATCATGAGGGTTATCAGCCTTTCAGCGGCAAATTTGAATTTGGTTTATGCTTTGGTCACAAGCTAGGGCTGACTGCTCAATCACACACCACTATTTTGTTCTATCAACTTGCGTGATAAACATTCTATACAGCAGAAACTGATTAAGCATATATCATCAATAAAAAAAATAATGACAAATAATAATGACTAATATCAAGTTTTATAGAGTTATGGTATTCCAATTGTAATTATTCTAAATATGTGTTAGTATTGAGAGTTGTTGCTTATAGGAAACATATTAAAACACTTTTTTTGATGCCTTTTGTTTATATTCCATGAATCTCCTATGTACACTCTTAGAACAAAACCATTGTAGTTTGGTGAATCAGGCAGTGGAAAACAGGAACTGGTGAAATTGAAAGGATTAATTATCACTGTTTGTTATATTATGGTAGATCTATTATGTATTACATTTTAGTTAAGTTATATAAACAATTTTGTTTATATGGCACAGACCTATCAGCTGACAAAATATATTTATGTTTCTCTGTACAGATGAGTGAATTTGATTTCTTGACAAATTCTGAAGAGGAAGGCAGACAGATTTCCTCAAGGCTGCAACAAACTGGCTGCTGTCCAAGATGTATATTCCGCTTTCTTGGGGAACTCCGCCCATCCTCATACAAAATGTCATCCCAGGTACAGTTGTTTCACCCATTTGTATTGACTTTGTAACATTATCAGAAAGATATTGTCTGCTAATGCTGCAAATTTCAAATGTCTATACATCTAGTGCTTTGGTTATGTCCCAGCTAAAATCTGACACATTGACCTCAAGATATTCTTTTTTGATAGACAGATGTTTTCTTAAATTTTTGTTGTGACAAAGGTGTAGCCTCTAGATGAATGAAATTTGCAATAATCATAAATTAGATCAGTCTGTTTTATGCACTTAAAATTTCATTCTGCACTTGGAGCAGCATGGCCGAATGGTTAAGACGTTCGAATCAAAATCTAATGGTTGTGGGTTTGATTCCTTACCCACGGCTGTTTTGTATGTACCTTGAGCAAACGTGTCATTCACATTTTCCTCGGTCCACCTGTCTGTAAAATGGGTACCTGGCTATAGCAAGTAGAAGATATTGTCAGAATGCTAGTAATCAGCGCCTGGAAATGGCAGTGGCATTGTATGCTCCCCAGGGAATTGAGAAAGTCCTAGAGTGATAAGGTCTGCTAGGGTAATGATAGTATGAAGTCACATGAGCGGGCATTAGTCTGGATACGAGATTTATAGACTGCATTATTATTATTATTATTAGTTTCTTTTTAACTCCTGAAGTTGTTAGACTTTAAGTAAACATTTTTTTTATGGCCCATGCAGCATATCTTTGTGATGCAGTTTTCAGTCGAGGTCCACCACATCTCACATTTGAAGATATCTTTGTAACTTCCACGTATCAAACTTTTTCATGATTATCTTATGGTAACAGTCACATCAGCTTTTAGGATTTACTACTGTTGTTTGTGCTTATATATTCTTAATTTTTTTTTTAAACAACACTCTATGTCATGCTGGCATCCGTAAATCATATTCTTGTTATTTAGCTTATGCTCTAGATTTTTAATGCTGCCCAATGAGAACATATTGCTTACAAGTGAAAAAAAATATTAGTTGAACACAAAGCCATATAAGATAGGGGTGGGTAAGGGATTATTATAAGCTGAGATTAAATTACTTGGAGTTATAAAGTACTCATATATATCACTTAAAAGATAGTTTTACGAGGAGATGTACTCAAATTTGTGCACTGTCCAAAACTGTAATTTCTTCTTTCATAGGATATTGAGAGACTGTTACTTCCTGAGGAGCAAAGGTCATCCACATCAACTAATGAATGTCCATGCCCTGGCTGTTTAGGTGTCCTTCAGAAGTTTGCTGACAAACCTTTCTTACATTCTGTGAGTACTTGAGGGATAGGTTTGAACAAACTATTCATGAAGAAGTGGAATACAGTTACAGGAATGATGGAGCTCTACACATTTGATGAGATAATGAAGCATGAATAATGGTATGCTCGGTGCTTCATTTTGTATTGACTTCTCTGAAAGATTGTATCCACTGAAGATTTTACTTTGTAGGAATTCCATTTCATGGCTGCATATTGTGATGCTGTTCAGGTTTTCGTGTAGCCAGTTGAAGTCTGGGATTTGCAGATCATATGTTATACTGTATTATCAGCCATATCCAGGCAATACTTTTGAAATTTACAGAAGCAGTAATAAAGAATATGGTGTTATAGAATGCATATATTAATGTAATTTATAGATACTAGCTGTGATTTCATTCCTTCCTGTAATTTGTTATGCAGATTCTTAAGAAAGTTCAGGAGGATGGATACCAGTTCTCAGACCACCAGTGTTCTCTTATATTACCTGTATCACTCATTGTAAGACAGAAAGCCCTGTTCACCTATCTTCAAAAACAATTCAAGTAAGTATGAGTGGTGCTGTCAGTCTTCTGTGGACAGTAAGGTGTGGACAATATTGCTGACAACCCCACAGCACAGCTTTCTTTCTCAGAATTTGGATTTTGTGTATAGCTGACTTATAAAGTTTTTGTTTAGTTTACCCATGTGTGTGCTGGAGGTCCATAAATATAATTAAATGAAATGATATCATGGGGTTCATACTGTTGCAGTTATGAATGATGAAAATGTATATCTGTAAAGTGTCTCAGGGAGTATTTATCAACAATACTGATCTTTCTGTTCACTGTCCTTGTCAAGGTGATTCCACATGTAGAAGCAGCCCAGTATGTAAACAAAGATGATGAAATAATATGCAAATCTTAAACGCATAGCAGTAAGAGCAGGAGTTTTCAGAATATATTTGATACTTAAAGAGTTCATATGCACAAAGGAGCAGTGATTACAGGCTTGTTACAGGGTGAGAGTATTTCACCTTTTTTATTTTCAATGTTTGTTAATGATCTAGAAAAAGTAGAACTTGGAAACGAAGTTGGAGTAAATCTCCAGAATTTTGCAATTAATTTGTTAATGTATGCAGATGACATGGTTCTCTTCAGTGACACTAGGGAGGGACTACAGAGGGGACTGAATAATGTAGAAAAATACTGTGATAAATGGGAATAAATGTGAATACAAAGAAAACGAAAGTGGTGGTTTTCAGAAAAGGTGGAAAACTAGGAAGATTAGACCAATGGTATTTTAAAAATAGCTTATTAGAAACTGTGACCCATTTTAAATATTTGGGAGTTTCATTCTCTAGTAGTGGGTCATTTTTTCACGGAATTAAAACTTTAGTCGATCAAGGAAGACAAGCATTGTTTGGTCTAAAATCTTACATCTACAAAACTCCAGAAATATCTCCACAGCTACAGATAGACCTGTTTGATAGCTTAGTTGCACCAATTCTTAATTACGCAAGTGAGGTATGGGGTTTCAGCAGTGCTGATCCTATTGAAAAATTTCATTTACAATTTCTTAAAGAGGTATTGGGGGTTAGACAAAATGTACCAAACTGTTTTGTCTATGGAGAGCTAGGGGTCTATCCTTTATTATTATCACGGAAAATTAAAATCATAAAATATTGGTTAAAATTAGTAGGTGAAGAATTAGATGAAAACACTCATATTAAAAACATATACAGGGAGCTATACACCCTCACTGAAACTGACCCAGCTGCAGTTAACTGGGCTTCATTGACAAAACAGTTACTGTTTTCGACTGGATTTGGATATGCATGGGTAAATCAAAAAGTAAATAATAAAGGAACATTTATCAGGACGTTTACCAATCGTCTTCAGTCTATGTATATTCAAGAATGGCATGCGCAAGTTGAACAATGTAGCGATAATAGATTATACAAACATATAAAAGAAAACTTCAGTTACGAATTGTACCTCAATAAAATAACCAATAAATCATTCAGGAATGCACTTACAAAAATAAGAATCGGTTCGCACAGCTTAATGACAGAAAGGGGAAGGTGGATCAGACCAAAATTAGAGTACAAAGACAGAGTATGCCATGTGCGCAATGATATCGAGGACGAATATCATTGTCTAGTTAACTGTCCACGTGTTCATAAATTTAGTAAGAAATATTTACCTGACTACTTACGTACAACACCTAGTATGATGAAATTCACAAAAATGTTTAAAGAAGAAAATATGAAGGAACTAAACAAACTTTCGCTCTTGTGCTATAACATAATAAAAGAATATAACAAACTAATCTAAAACATTTCTAAACATTCTCTGATTTGGTTCAACAACCTGATCGTAGAAAGCAGTTTAAAGTGTGGGTGTGTGTGTGGGTGGGTGTGTGAGTATGTGTGTGTGTCTGTGTGGGTGTATCTGTATCTGTATCTGTATCACTGGTATGTGTCCAAAAAAAAAAAAAACCAACAACAACAACAAAATATTACTGTAACAGTTAAGTTGAACTGAAATGACATTACTTTTGGATTGTATGTTATTCTCTGAGTTACTTCCGTACTTTACTTTAAGCTATTTAGAAATTAGTATGTTGTAATTTAATGAGTAGAGTATGAATGAAATGTCTGAAGGTGGATCACGTGGGGCACAGTATGCTTGAGACTCTTTCATGTTTGTAAACTTACTGATGTTTGTCACTGGCCAAGTGCCTAATAAACTTGAACTTGTTGTTACTTTTCTGGATTTGTTTGGATTGTCCCACTGTGGAACAGATTTAGACCAGATCTGTCTCAATATAACTTAATTATTTTTAAAAAGTTCATTGAGACATGGCATGCAAAATATGTTTTGTCCTGATTATCAGTTAATCAGTTAAGGAATGTGTACTGTGTCACATATAATACCCTTTGATCTGTATTCACCTGGGTGCAAACTGTTCTCAACAATACTTTCAGGGATGTCTATGCTGGGAAGGAAGACAAAATTGCATCGGTCAAAGATGTTTGGAAGTGGAGCTGTGGTTACAGAATGGCTGAGTTGCTTGATGCAAAATTTCAAAACAGGGCAAGTATTTTATGATTTGACTATTTATGCCAATACACTTTAGCTAAGGTATGATCAGAGCTAGAAACTATAAGACTGACAGCTGCATTTGTGAGGGAAGGAGTCATACCAATCATTCAAGGAGAGGAACGTGGCTTGTTTGAACTAAGCTCAGTACTGCACTGCAAAATGGTTGACCTTTTCAAGGCAAAATATCAACATGTAGGAGGAGCTCAGTGTTGTTACTGGCTGGGCTGTATCACTTCTTCAACATAACAAAGCAGGGGAGAAGATAACATAATGTAGCGGGGAAGAAGCACAGTAAGGATAAGAATTTATTCTTGACAAATCAACCTAAGTATATATAAGGATCAAGGTAATCTGACTTTGTAAACAACTTTAGATCTGCATGCTGCAACCAACTTTGCTCTGCAAAAGAAAATTATTTACTGAAAAGCACTCGACCAATCTGAATTAACACTATTTTGGTAAATATTTTGTTTGCAAGGAATATGACTGTATACATGTGAATTTGTTATTAAGAAGTGAAGCTGAGAAAGGATTGTGGGTTGTGACTATTTTGAGATATATCATAGACTGTATAGACTGTGAGGCAGTATGGATACAAGGCAGTGTAGTTTGGTAACATTCCCAACATAAGGTGTAGATCTAGTCTGAAAGTGATTACATCTGCCGAAGCAAGATACATTCCTGCATTCATATGTTGATAACTGAAGTTTTCAATTTTTCTCTCATTTCAGAGCCAGTTTGACATCCTGATGACATTTAGCTACAGAGACTCAGATAGAGAATGTGCTTTTCTGTGAGTTTAGTTTTTTGTCTCTGCTTTTTCTCTTTAAATATCTATCAAAGGAGGTAAAGGACTGCTGCTTGGCCTTTTGTTATCATTGATGTTGGATAATGTTCCATTTATTGTCCCATTGAAGTCCATTTGCATGGCTTCTTTTCATGAACTTTGTCCTTGCGGTCCAAATAGCTTTGGGTTATTGAATTATCAAGTTATGCTAAATTAGCAAAAACAAAGGTTTGAGTGATAGTACAGTTGCCTTATATTTAGTAATGTATCTGAGAAATGTGCTGATGCAATGGTTCACATTTCTGTCCCTTTGCAGTTTAGATGTTTTGCCAGACACATTCAGGAAGAGGAAACAGAGAAAGGTAAATATAGATAAATACATCAAATCAGAAGGTGAATGGTGGTCTAGGACTTATACTGTATACATCCCATTTTCATTAAACGTTCTTACTTTCAGTCCCATGTCTTATGTTCACAGTAACACATTCTTTTTCTCCTTTTTCTAAAGATTGTAGTCTCAACCTTTTATTTGCTGAATTTCCTTTCACGACCCATATCCATGTCTCATCACATCACGTCCTATGCCCTGCTATAGTATTACACTTCTCTTTTGTGATGTTCATAGTGAGTTATATCCCTTGACATGGTATCTGGCAAAACGTAAAGGATGGTTAGACTCATAATTGAAGGGTTAATCAACATCAAGTTAGCAAGTCATCACTCTGTGAGAAAATGATGATCTTTGTATTGTTCATACTGCTGGTCACTGGGAAAGTGAAATTTAGTCATGGCTTTTTCCACCAGCCAGACCACTGCACCTACCTCTCTCCGAGTTCATGGGATTCCCCATTGAGATTTTTCACAGGCTTGTTGTGTATTGTTGCATTTGAGCTCACCACTGTTATCTGTTAAATGACATATTTCAGGAAAGCCTTGAGACTTATGAGGTTCTGTAGTGGAAATATAATTCATTTAATTATGCACATAATATGTCTTTGAAATTGCCTTTGGCTAACATAGCACTGTTTGAGATTCTGTAAGGAAATCACTACATGGCTTGAATGATATCCATGATAGCTGAATGAGTTACATTTTTCCTTGTTTTCCATGTGACCATCACAAGCAGTCTTGTAATTGTTTAGGTATTAAATTGAAGACTTAGACTGTAACAGTGAGATTTGTCACATTGATATATGGTGTCGTTTCATTGTACATGATCAGATCACCAAGGATACATTAAGGCACAAAGACATTTTGTGTTTTCTCTTCTGTGGTAGAAATCCAAACAACTGAGTTGAAGCTGAGGATTTAGCAGAGTGAAAAATAAGGGACAGTTGCAAGTATTGTGGAAAGAAGGTGACAATAAAGTATAGATTTCAAGATTTACATCTAGTGTTATAGAAGTGTTAAATGTTCTTATTGGGTGGAGGTTTCATGTACAATGAAACATTTACCATCTACCGATTATGAAGTCATCAGTTCATACTTTTCTCTGTCTTAATAGTTTTCCAATTCTTTAACACTCAACAGTATGGTTTTGAGACATTTACAAGAGCAAATGTGGCTAAGGCTCTCTCGGATATGACAGATTCTGAGTTTGAAGAGTAAGTACTAAATGGCACTTCATAACCTTTGTGGATTTGCCAGAGCTTAATTATCAAAGAGTTCAAGATGAATATTGTAGGCTGTGAAGGATCATTCCCACCCTTTACATTCTTTTTTCCAATAATCCATGAAAAGTCTCAGCTTTACTAATCTTTCATAAGAATACATAATTACATATATCACTTAAGTTTTCATTGATCAGAAATTAATGATTAGCAGATCTATTTCCACACATAGTTGGGTGATAGGCAAGTGTTCGAAAAGAAACCTACAATTTTGACATCCATCTTGTGTGTGCTCATCTCATAGTACACCGTGTTCCCAGGAATTCCAACTATCCCCCATGAGGGAGTGTAAGATACAAAATTAGAAGACATATTGCACAGACTGATAAGATGATAATGGAAAGTAAAATGAATGTTCTTCTTTGTTTCAGCCGATCAAGTTGTCCTCCTCCTGTTCCTACTGTGGAATGCACCTGCAAGATTTCTTGCAGCCATGATGCTGTTTTCATTGCTGGTAATGTGTTCTGTATTTTGTCATTCTGTAATATTTAAGTTTGTTTAGCGCTCTCAGTCTTCCATATTATGTAGTCAGCAGCATTATTTTAATCATTTGTGCATAGCACTCAATTACATAATTGGGCACTTTGCATAAATGGGCTTAGAAAAAGTCTTATTTTGTATCATTTTACTTTCATTTGTTCAAGAACACAAATGAGCAGTCCTTGGAAATGGTGACCTTTGTAAGTCATACAGAAGGACTGTGATAGCATACTGCCATGTGAATAATTTCTCTAAAGTGTGTGTACTTGTTTGCAAGATGTTCTGCTATTGCACAAGTGAAGTTTGACCTTCTTGGAATTGGACTGATAAACTGGGTGGGAAAACACCTTAGGTTTTGGTTAGGTTGGATAATTTATGAGATCATGAGTAGACATGTGGGAAATAATCAGGAAAAATAATTCTGTGCTTAGTTTAACTTTCCAAGAATGAGCCAGCAGTGCAGATAGAAGTTGTTTATCATTATTAGCTAGACATTAGAGTTTCAAATCTTTCTATACTTTCCATTGCTACAAGTTACAGAAACACCGTATAAATATAAAAATACCAAGATGACAGTGCCTTTGTGGCAAGATAAACTTTTTAAAGAAAGTCTACATTATGTGATTTCCTGTGATTGTGCTTAGACTTACAGTCAATCTTTCTCAGGAAGGTACCAGAAATACAGCCGAGAATTGAGCCAGACACCCTGGATTGTAGATGGCAAGAGAGTCATGGAGGGATCAGTTCAGGAATTGATATGTGAACCCATCCTCCAGACATTCAGACCAACAGGTAGTTTCATTCTCCTTTTCTAATTTGATATGCCATTACCCATCCTTTCTTACACCTGCAGTTGGTTTTTTTCCTCATTGTTAATTACAAAATACTTTCAATTCCATATCTGACTCATGAGCTTGAGATGTAGCTGGAGAGCATAGTGAATCCTTTGGTCATTCATCTCTTGATTTGCCGGAAAAAAAAGTTCACAAGTGAAAGACGCTACGATTAATTACTTTTACATGTTTTTCAGATTGCTGAGATCAGGCAATTGTGAAGAAATTATTATCCACCTATCAGTTGAGAATTCTTTACACATTTTTGTAGTCTGTAACACATGGAGGACTGCAGTTATCACGTTTAGCTGTAAATGGTGATCATTCTGTCTTACATAGCTCTTGGGCTCATATTCAGGAGAGTTCAGTGGTAAAATCTCACATGGCATGGTTCATGTAACTTGAGATTGTTTGAAATCTCTTCTCATTTTTACTGACTAACATGCAGACAATAGTTTGCTTTTGCTTGGAATAGGCATATTCACAAAGGTCTGCTCCACTCAGCAAGACAATATTATGCAAGCATAAAGTCATATTGTCCTCTTGATTTTCCATCACAGATCATCGCTTTTCATCATCTGGACGAGAAGATGTTGATGTGAGGATGCTGGGCATTGGCCGTCCCTTTGTGATTGAGGTGATCAACCCACATTGTGTCAGGTTTTCTAAGCAGGATATGGCAGATCTGCAGAAGGTACATCCTAGTGTGTCTAACACCAATATTTGTTGTTTTCCATGAAAGTGCTGTTTTGTGCTTGTAGCCATTATCACTATTAGTCCCTCTGACATTCAAGACTAAATTTGTTGGTGTTTTCACATGTTCTGCATGATGTTTGTGATGATCCTGTTTTCATGCGTTATTGAGAGACTAGTAGGGATAGGGAGATAATAAGTGAGTGAGATTGACAGTGCACCACATCTTGCTGATTAAACTTCTCAGTTGAAATCAGTATGGTATCAGAACACATTTGATCTGCTTTGATTACCTGGCCTCAGTCATTCATGCAGTTCTCAGATGTTGGTTTCAAGTAAGTTTTGTGCATATTCATTAGACCATGAAGCTTTCTTACATTAATTAGCAAGTTAGAGTTAGAAGATGTTACCTGTTGAATTTCATATGTGAACACTTTTCTTCATGCAGAAAATCAACAGTCTTTCCAAAGATGTACAGGTCAGAGACCTACAGATTGTTTCCAGGTAGGCAGTCTTACAGATTTCATTAATACGATTCCACATGCCATTTATACAGCAAACTTCCACCATGCACATGCAGTAGAGGGAGAAGTCTGCAAAGTGAATTGTGGAAACCTGTGACCAAGTTTTCAGATGTGTAGATTTCATATAAAGTTGCAGAGTGTGCATTTCCCTTTCAGTTCAAACAGTTTTCTTGCTGGAAGTATCACGGCACTATCGCCACATTACAATCAGTGCTGACATGGTTGTGGACAAAAACATTCGAGACAAAGTTTTATATCACTTTTTGATTTTCATTCATTTGATAGAATCAATTTAATCTCTTTTCCTTGACATGCATTGTTGCCTCCTTTTATCAGTGGTAATGACTTCCTTTTTCCATTGATTAACAGGGAAGAAACAAACAGATTGAAAGAGGGAGAAATTGACAAGACTAAGACCTATTGTGCTTTATGCTGGTGTGAAAAGGAACTCACTGATGAGAACATTGAGATGTTAACAGCGCTTAAGGTATGAAAACCTTAGAGTATACGGGTAGTATAGAATTCTACCTAGCAGTTTTCAAGGTTTGTGCAGTCTAATAACTTCCATTTGAAAATTGTGAAATGTTATTTCTTTTCTGTTTTCGAGAGTCAGTGACCAGTAAAATCCTCTTAACACAAAATTGAAGGGACTGACCAAATCTTGATATTAGAGCAAAATTTGTATTACAGTATACTATAAAGAGCAAAATATAAAGATAGTCTTTCACAGCAGTTGTGAGTATCAAGTTCAGTATGTTGTGCTTTTGAGCTATGTGTTGTTGGGGACTGTCATACGTTGTCATCATCTTTGACTGATGCAATATTTTATGTAATCGTCATCGAGGGCAATTGCGATATCAGCAGCTCTTTTTTCGTTTTTTTCCCCCCCCTTTCTTGGTGCAACTGTAGTCTTTTCATTGAAGGTTCCCTGAAACTTGTTACAGGAGCACTGAAAGTATTTTACCCTGAAGAAATAGGGTCTCTGGATGGGAATTTTCTTTTGTTTGGGTAAAGCATTGTCATGTTAAATGAACTCTGCTATATTTTGTGTTTATGGAAGGAGTATATTAAATCATGTTGTCAATCGATGTACTCAATATTTATAGCATTTCATGTTTATTTTTAGGATTTAAGCCTGCAACAGAAAACTCCACTGAGGGTGTTGCATAGAAGGACAGCTGCAACTCGGGAAAGAACTATACACACTTTGAGAGTGTCAAGGCAGCTACACAACAGGTTTAAACTTTACCTAACCACACAAGCTGGAACGTATCCTTCTGTTGTGAATAATAGTTTAACTTACTTGACTAAGACCTTAACATGTTCTGCATCACAGTGAAGTTGTTTACACTACAGCTTGTTGAAAGCCAGATTATTTCTTTAATGATGATCTCACTGCTTAACTATTGATCACTGATCTTGAAGTCTGAGGTTATTTATGGAGTTTGCATTTTGACTTGGTACATGAGGAAGGTTGGTTTCCTTGACTGGGGATGCTACAGCTATGTGAAAGAATTTGTGCATGGTGACTTTGGCCGCACATCCCCAAACATGAACGAGCTGCTTGGTGCAGAGTGTGATATCATAGATCTAGATGTGGAGGTAAATGTCATACTTAGCTATTACTGTTGGTGGCTGAACAGCAGTGTGTTAACCTTGGCAGTTATCTGTATTTCACAACATATCATCTACTATCTTCATTTAAAGTGCCCAGCTTGTGATAATAATTGTATCACTAGATCATAAATTTCTTGTAAATGAGTCAAAGTACGCAAAGTGGGACTTGTGTCACAAGACAAGGAACTGAGATAGCAAGTTCAGAAGATGAACAGGGCTTTCCAATAGAGAATTTTCACTGGTTGCAGAAACTGAATGGAGAACACTTTCTGTCCTAGAAAATATTAAAGTTATAGGTGAAAATAAAATATGCTTAGATGAATTTGAGGTTTTGTGAGGAAGATTATATCATCTATACAAAATAAAATTGTTCGTTAATCTTGATTTTCTCAAAATTTTGCAATTACATAGGGGTGCTTCTCTGCTACCTCAAAGAACTATAATCAAATCCTGTCTTTATACCGCCAACCCCGCATACTGCCTGCATTTGGCCTCTGAACCGATCCAGTGTATTAAAAACAGTGAAAATTAACCTTGTTATACCGTGCCTTGTTCTCTCCCCCCCCCCGATAACACTTCACTTAGGCATTCCCTTTCCTTCATTAACCACAGTGAAAAAAAACCTGTTATATTGCCAACGTCACCTTATTGCCAGAAAAGCTAAACATTGAGCACTGCAGTGCCCTGATTTAGTTGAACTACATGTATTTCTACATAGCTTAGTTTTCACATATGTCTAGTACAGTACCCCCTTAGGCCTACACTGTTAGTGTTGACATTTGGCCCAACTCAGAGCGCAGCTTGTGAGCCCAATTTCTATGGCATGCAGTTGGGTGCTGTTATAAGATGGTTTTTATTTTACAACTTTTGGGAAGCACACACCAGGTACAGTTTTTCCTTCGTGCATCGCACATTGATTGGGACTGGAAGCAACATCAGTCACTTACTCTGAAAATAAAGCGGGACACATGTATCTTTTCACCTCAAAATCTCAACAAGATATTGTTAATTATTTTGCAATAACTTGGAAGAAATCAGTTAAGAGATAAACTGTTGTCGATGCTTAGCTCAAGCCAATAAGCAGAATAGGCCCATCTCTCATATTAACCCTTCCCCTTTAGGAATCCTTAGTTGGAGGCTAGAAACTCATTCCAGCATTGAATTAATGCTTTAAGGGATGAACATTAATGATAACTTGGTTTATGGGGTTTTAATACAATAAATTTATATGGATTGGTAGAAACCCCTTAATACCGCCAATCTCATTATAATAATGCCAAATTTGGCAAAGTTGCAGAGTTGGCAGTGTAAAGAGATTTAATTGTATATATATGATCAGAATGATACCAACAGAGAAATATTTCCACATTATGAATGTACATAAAATAAGCTTTTATGTGATTTGTGTTACTAATTAACTTGATAAACACTCTAATCAAAAAGCGACCTAAGCCTTGATTTGACTGACTGCAAGACAGACTGCCCAACAACAATACAGTATTACTTTAAATATTCAGTATGCCATAATTACAAAGACCCCCTATCTATTTCTTTCAGTAATATTTTGAATCATTCATTTTGCAGTCAGTTGATGTTGACTGGCCTCCTAAGATTGATCCTGTGCCATTAGAAACTAACAGAGAAGATACGGGCCAGCACAGAGTAGTTACACAATCAACATCTGATTCAAGATGGACTGATGACCTTGCTGCTGTGAAAGGATCTACAGGTGGCACTGCCGCACAACAGAGTTCTGACACTGTAGACTGTTCCCAAAAAGAAAGACTTGGCTGCAACAGTTTGGCAGACAGTGATGAGACGGAAATTAAAGGATTATCAGCAGATGGTCTTCAGCATGGGGTACATGATTCTATACCAAGTGAACATGAGAAGATGCAGTGTTCTCTTCCATCCAAAGGAAACAGCGTCCTAGATGTGTTAGCTGTGGATGATACTGGTGATTTTATCAGTAATACTGTATAGCCTTACTAGATGTTAGAAAAAATATTATGTGAGCAGAGTTTTTGAGCCTGCGCAAGTGATACCATTTACTTGTTCAGGAGGCAGTGAGGTTTCTTGATATGAAGAATGTTATTCACATGATACGGTATACTGAGTATTGCACTATCAGTATTGGTACAGTTTACTGACAGAAAGTGTAGCTAGTGAAAAAAATGGATCAAGAGATAAATACATTGATGAAAGCTAGGTAAAAATTAGGTGCTGTATTATTTTATTACAGCTATGTAAACTGTACACATAATAGAGAGCTTTTATACTCAAATTTGGATACATACTATCATGTAAACATAGGCATGTCCTTATGGTATATCCTGTGTTACGATCTTATGGTGTGTTCTAAATCAGAATCAGATGTGAATTTTATTGTCTAGACTGTGTGTTAGGTTTTGTCAGTGGCAAGGAGTTAATAGTAAGGTTAGAAGTCACTGAATCAAATTAATACAAACTTATCAGGAAAGGAAGTGAATTTGCCTAGAGACTTAAGACTTAATATGAACATTTATCATTTTTTGATAACGATTTCGTAGTCCTTTCTAATACACTTGAACACATTTATTATGGAAATGGTAAATACGAAACTAGGAATATTGCATATTTTTGTCAAAATTGACTTTTTTTTATACATTTTACTTATTGTGAAATGCGATTGGCGTTAATCCAGAAAGTGTACTTGATAAGGAGCAGTGCAAAATTCCACATCATCCAATGTTTTATGATAAACCAAGGTCTCTCTTTCACTTGCAATAATTTAGCTTCTTGCTGAAGTTAAAGCCTGACAAAAGCAATATTAACCAACAGCAGGATGATCCTTTGTGATGCACAATCTTGGTTGCTATGCTGTGAACTAGTCAGTGGCAGGCAACTCAATTTTTTTTCTTTCTCATCATGAGTAATTCAAAATATGCTTAATACAAAATGATTTAGCAGATTTTGTGAATTTCATATTAAATGTGTTCAAGTTTACATTGTGACTATTCCATGCTTTGAATTAAATGTTCAGATAATAGTAATGTGCTATTATAGATGAAGAGCTGAGAGAAGTATCCATTCATTATGATAATTATACATTTGTTGTTACTGACCACTGCTGACTTACAAGTACGCAAATCAAATAATACACACTTTAATAAATACTCATATTCCAGTCCTCCACCAAGAGTACAAAACATTGATTGTTTTTTATAACAGAAGTGAATATATGTGTTTCTGTGCCAAAGTAACTGGTCAAGAAATGGCCAAAACATCAGCGAGTAGTCCACCATGGCCCTTTGTATATATGCACTTTGTTGTAACCGTGGTAACACAGGCAAAAGTCTTCTCACACAAGATCTCTCTGACAATCATGTCTCACATGAACAACTTTGTCATTGTTCCTTGTCACAGCCCATTCAAAAACCACAACAGAGTAATGTTTTTTTTAGCAAGACATTATATGATAAACAATTTTTTTTTTTTTATTCACATCTTGATGAATAAAATTTATAATTTCAAGGGGAGTGTGAGGCAATTATCAGTGGTTAAGATACGGATTGTATTTGGAAAGAATGTTATATGAACGGAATGGCAAGTAGATGTGATTTTGTTGGATTACGAGATATGACAATAATACATGTAGTACACATGTTACAATAAGAGACAACCCAAGAAATACAATAAAAAATATACAGTACTGTCATTGTCACCTTCCCCTTTATTTCTGTGCTCAAATCTCTCAGAATTTTTCCAGGTAAGCATACATATATGCCTGTAGTTTCTCTGAGGTCTGAAACCTATGGTCAAATATCCACCCACCTTTTGTCAAGATTTCGTTTTCTCTATTGAATAAGGAGAGGACTCTATTTTAGGTCACACAATGTATTAAAAGCTCACAGACATGGGCCTAGCATCCATACAATCTATGAATCTGAAATTACCAACATGTTGTGTATTTGTCTAATACAATTTAGTTAATATTCAATGTTTTCTAAAATGTTCAAACATCACCTCCGTCCTATTTCACCTATGAGCCATTTACAAGCATTGGCAAAAGGATTTTCTCAACATTAGCTAGTCTTGTTCCCCAATAATCTGAAAGCCTCTACACTATCTTACAGGGATGTAAATCTTCCGGTTTTGGCCGGATTTTCCGGCAACAGGCCTTTCCCGACTCGGCTGGTCGGCTGGTCGCGCCGAGAAAGCAGTCGAGCGCCGGAAATAATTATTATTTTTCTCGCTTTTTAACTACAAAGTTACCGTTTAAAACTGGCCGAAAATTGCTTGCTTGTTGCCAGGCTGGACAAATGGACTAATGTTGGCCTGTGTTTGGCATATATACATGTAGATCTAGTCTAGTAATAGTATGCCGGAATGATCATTGTAACATACAGACTAACTTGATTTNTATTTCAAAATTTATTCGACAGGGCAAACAGTCCAACCCAGTCCATCTGACCTCATTTGCGCGTGTGTAACCAGAAACTTAAGACTTAATATGAACATTTATCATTTTTTGATAAACGATTTCGCTGTCCTTCTAATCTTGAACACATTTATTATGGAAATGGTAAATACGAAACTAGCAGTATTGTATATTTTTTGTCAATACTGACTTTTTTTTTAATACATTTTACTTATTGTGAAATGCGATTGGCATTAATCCAGAAAGTGTGCTTGATAATGAGCAGTGCAAAATTCTGCATCATCCAATGTTTTATGATAAACAATGGTCTCTCTTTCACTTGCAATAATTTAGCTTCTTGCTGAAGTTGAAGCCTGACAAAGGCAATATTAACCAACAGCAGGATGATCCTTTATGATGCACAATCATGGTTGCTATGCTATGAACTAGTCAGTGGCAGGCAACTCAATTTTTTTTTCCTCATCATGAGTAATCCAAAATATGCTTAATACAAAAATGATTTAGCAGATGTTGTGAATTTCATATTAAATGTGTTCAAGTTTACATTGTGAATTAAATGTTCAGATAATAGTAATGTGCTATTACAGATGAAGAGCTGAGAGAAGTATCCACTCATAATGATAATTATACATTTGTTGTTACTGACCACTGCTGGCTTACAAGTACACAAATCAAATACACACTTTAATAAATACTCATATTCAAGTCCTCCACCAAGAGTTCAAAACATTGATTGTTTTTTACAATAGAAATGAATATATATGTGTTTCTGTGCCAAAGTAACTGGTCAAGAAATGGCCAAAACATTAGCAAGTAGTCCACCATGGCCCTTTGTATATATGCACTTTGTTGTAACCATGGTAACACAGGCAAAAGTCTTCTCACAAGATCTCTCTGGCAATCATGTCTCACATGAACAACTTTGTCATTGTTCTTTGTCACAGCCCATTCAAAAACCACAACAGAGTAATTTTTTTTTTAGCAAGACACTATATGATGAACAATTTTTTTTTATTGACATCTTGATGAATAAAATTTATAACTTCAAGGGGAGCGTGAGGCAATTATCAGTGGTAAAGATATGGATAGTATTTGGAAAGAATGTTATGAATGGAATTGCAAGTATGATGTGATTCTGTTGGATTACGAGATATGATAAAACATGTTGTACACATGTTACAATAAGGCCGGCCTTCCACAGGACGGCACACTGCACGTGGCACACAATGCACCTCACGCGTGAAAACAAAAGTGGGCACAAAGATTTAGAGTACCGCCTTACATAGGACGACACGGCACAGCGGTAACGAAAACCGCGTGTGTTGAAAAGTCAACTTGTTCACTTTTTGTGAGGTGTGTGGCAGGTGTACTCGAGATGGACGACTACAAGAAGAAGCTTATTGAGCTTGTGAGAGCCTGGCCACTTATTTGGGACCCCCAAAATCCAGACTACCATAACAAGGAACAAAGAAAGCAAGTTTGGGACGATATTGATCGTAAATTTCCACCAGATGAGTTTATTGTACATGTCGTGAGCCGTGAGCCGTGTGCAGTGTGCCATCCTATGGAAGGCCAGCCTAAGAGACAACCCAAGAAATACAATAAAAAATATATTGTCATTGTCACCTTCCTCTTTATTTCTGTGCTCAAATCTCTCAGAATTTTTCCAGGTAAGCATACATATGCCTGTAGTTTCTTTGAGGTCTGAAACCTATGGTCAAATATCCACCCACCTTTTGTCAAGATTTAGTTTTCTCTATTGAATAAGGAGAGGACTCAATTTTAGGTTACACAATGTATTAAAAGGTCACAGACATGGGCACAGCATCCATGCAATCTATGAATCTATGTTTTCTAAAATGTTCAAGCATCACCTCCGTCCTATTTCACCTATGAGCCATTTACAAGCATTGGCAATAGGATTTTCTCAACATTAGCTAGTTTTGTTCCCCAATAATCTGAAAGCCTCTACACTATCTTACAGGTTCAGCACTCCCATATCCTCAATGTGGTGCATCCAAAGGCAATGTAAAGAGAGAAACTTTTAAAAGTGTGGCCAGTACACTGACAGTGTTTTGTTGTTTCTTTATACGAAAGATCCTTTCTGTGCACAATGTCCCAATTTTTTTTTCTTTCAGCAACAAGAGGCTGGTAGTCGAGACCATACCAGGGTTGCCAGATTTTATACTTTTTAAAGGCCACGGACTCCTAGAAAAAAAAAAAAAGAACATAAATTAATGCTAGATTACCAAATTGAACAAAATCATCCTCGCTATATTCCTAGTCACAGACCTTGTAGACTGCTGGTCTCCTTCCCATCAAATCTTTGTCCATGAATGCATGGACTCTTATGTGTTTGAGGTTACTTCACTGGCAACATAGAACTGTACTAAACATGATGTTGTGGGAGCCACACAAGTTTCACTCACAGCTCACAGACCAGTAGTAGTATGAAGACCTGTATTGGACAGCTTGCCATAGATAAGCTTTCTTGTCCTTGGCTAGCAGCATGCTAGCTGATGCTGATCCATTTGTGGCATATATCATTTGGGACCATTTTCAAGGTCAGCAGTCTGTCTTACCGCATCTGGTTGTTTCCCTAGATCATTCAGATTTTCTCACATTTAGTAAATGGGACAAACTGGAACAACAGATAGCGCGAGCACTGTACGGGAAACAGAATGATATTCCCCAACAAATGAATCCCATGTCACACTGGCTCTAGGATAAGGTGCTGTTAAGCAATGATAACACCTCAGTTAAAGAGTGGGAGGAGGTTGGGGAATATACCGAACACTGAAATCCACATTTTTTCATTTTTTTAGGGATGTGCAGATTTTTTTCTTATTTTAACACATTTCATTGAGATCAAATTGATCTCTTTGTCCTTTCTTCAATACACAAACACAGTGTGAAATTTTATTTGTGTTCACCCTGCATCTTACTTTTTTCCATCTCTATACCTCAGAGTTAGGTAATTTGCAAACTGGGCAGTTTTTCTTCTTGCTATAAACCAATCCACCCATTAAATGTCATAGACAAAATTAGTCACAAAATCATTGGAAAACTGCACCAAAGCTTGACATTGGCATTTGCATTATTTAATACAGTTTTTCTGCCTTGCCTGAAAAAACTCACTTGAATGAGAGGCAAAGTGCAGATGATTGTGATGTGTGAGACAGGCAGAGTGCAGATGACTGTGATGTTATGTACAAATTTAGCAGATTACACAACCAAAATATTCAAAAATAAACAGGTGAAAATGGTAATCACATGTCTGCCATTTTGTGTAAAAAGACCATATAAGCCAGAATCACAGCTTTATAGGAGATGCTAAATACTTTCACACTGCACCTCTTTTTATCAATTACTCAATGATACATGTGGTTGGCTATCTCGCAAACTATAAAGGCTATGAGACAGTAAGCTTGATGGAAAGACAGACAGCATTAACACTTTGTGTACCCCAATTGTAATACTCAATCCAGTTTTACTTTAATGTACCGGTGTTGCAAAAATGTAATTGAAGCTATGCCAGATTTTATGTCATAAGAGAGGTTTTATGACTGAAAGGGAAAGTTAACTTGACAAACCTTTGGTACACAAAGTGCTAAGCTCTTGCCAAAGGTGCCAGAAGAGGATTTTTACCTTTGACTTTGAGAAGTAATAATAATAATAATATCTGGAGGGGCAGTGATTGTAGGAAATGAGTTTGACAGCTACAGGTTTGTTGTCTACATTAAATTAAAGACATTTACAACAAAACATACATAATAACTTGTCAGATCTAAATTTTTACAGGGGTTAAAACTGTAATACATGTACTGCCTTGTGATTTCAGCATTCCCCATTCTTTAAGTCAGTTTGTCCTTTCACAATGCACAACGTATGGTTCCTATTTTCTTTTAAAATTTACTTCCAACGTCAGCATGATATGAGAATAGACCTGTCCTTTGTAACCCATTTTTCATGAAATTTCCTAATTTCTGTAAGTGTGAAAGATAATGATCCTCTACCCACAGCAAGCTACTTTAAAAATTCATAATGACACAGCTTTGTAATACCTGCTGCTTATGCAATAGGCCTCTGAGATGTATTAAACAACAGCTTCAATGGCTTCTTTACATAAAGATTTATCTACTTTGGGCTTGGCTGATCATACTCTGCTTCCCCTCTTTCTGCATCCATGGCTGGATCTGAGGACTCCACTTGATCTATCGTGTCAGCATTAGTGGTAGCATCTGAATGAGCAACTTTTGTATTCTTCTTCTTCTTGATGTACACAACAATAACAACTATAACAATAATGACAATGACCACCACTGCACCTGGGAGAAGAAAATGGAGGGAAAAACAACAGTGAGAAACCCTGTAGAATGGACACATCTGTTTGTACAGACGGTTCATTTTCAGAGTTATAGGCATTTCAACGTTTTAGTTACCTAACTTTGTTAAATGAGATAATCAGATAAGCAAAGTATTGATTAAGAGGCAAAACTGGTCACCATGTCAGCAAGTGGAGCAAAAAATAAGCTAGATAAAATTTTCATTTTAAGCTAATTCACTTTATATGACTTTAGACACTTTTGTATGCAGTTCTTTTAGTCTAGGCTTACAATCTGTGGAGTTACCTCTAAGATGATTAAGTCACTACCTTACATGCAACAACTTCACATTTTATGCAAGCCTAACAAAAGACAGAAGACCATCACATACAACTTCTAGCACAGAACTATTTGTAGTCAGATTGCCATAAATTTAAGAATTCATCAAGGCCTCCATCCCATACGACAGAATTGTATATTGTGTTGTGCTTACCAATGCCCCCTGCTATAGCCGCCACTGGTGGTCCGGCTTCCTCTGTTGTTTCCTTGGGAGTTTGCTTGGACTCTAAGTACTCAGCATAGGCGTCTTCTATGGATGGGCAGTAGGCTGTTTCTGCTTGATCACTCTGAACTAAAACAAGACATAATATACAAATTAGGAAGGCTGATGACTGGGTAAAAAAGTGTTTGAAAGATGGAATGTGCACACTTGCAGGAAGATTTCTATCTTGCCCTGACACCCGTCACTGGGCTACACAGTAATGTGTATGGAAGCCCTCTTGTAGAGAATAGAAAGGTGCATAAGATGTACATTCTTTATAAGTCTGTGTGATTTTCACTCTGACTGTCTTTTGATGCTGACATTGATGGTTCAGGCTGCAAATACACTAAAACCAACCTTGAATTGTTACAAAATTTTGCATTATTATAATAATATGAAAGGGTAAGTGACATTGGTATCCTTTCTTCTGTTTCCAACTTTCACATCCACAACATCACCTGTGCAACAAAACCACTTCAATCCTTGCCTTCCAGTCACATAGGTTTTTCTTCTAATAATGCAGCAATTATTATATTTCTTATGCAAGAACCTAAGAAATAAAAGTGAAAATCTGTGGTCGACTGTGGTTTTGTCCAGTGTAGAAATCTAGACGGTTTTGAGCATGGATCTTAAATATTGCAAATTATCCCGAAATAACTCGGAACAAATTGTAAGACGTGTTTTCTTGGCCCCTGGTGGCCCTTTTGGGATCCGTGGAGATTTGAGAAGCTTATGTGTGCGTGCTTGAACCAACATATCGGGGTACTGATATTACAAAGTTAAGCAATGCTTGAAAGCAAAAGGCTGAGCAAGCCCTGTTTTCACTGGCTGACAGAAATGGCATGGCAGCATTCCATTATTGCCAGCTTAGTGCATAACACTGTAACCCAGAGTTGCTAAGTTTGTGTTAATGAGACCAAATTCTTCGATTATCACAATAATTTTGCTATAAGAAGGAACAATAAAAATAGATGAAAATGTAGCATGAATTTGATTTCGCCTTTTCTCCTTCCCCTTAACATCTCGCCAAAGATAAAGAATTACTTTACTATACTATGTTAAAAGTATCTAGTAACTTTATTTTTCACCCAAAGTGTGTTCTTGGGACCTCACAATTCTGCATCAAGACAGAAAATTCTAAAAAGCCCTGGCAGAATCACGCATGAGGCAATCGCAAATGACAATAGTCCTAAGATTATCACCCTCGAGAAAGAAAAATGTACAACACTTTGCTGTGTAATTTTTGTTTGTGTTGTGCAGAAATCCAGTGCACTCATGATGACATCTTGCACATCATATTTACATATCATGTGCCTTACAACTTCTGGAAAGGGATAATGTCTCCCATAAGATTAAGACGGAGGAAGAAACAACTCGTACCTGACCTCCTCGGGTAACCCACGACTGATGGGGTGTGATTCAGACAGGACTGGGAGATCCAAGACACAATAAACCACTATTATCCCGTGACATCTCTTGAAAAAATACAGTTTCTCTTTGTTGAAGAATGTAGCTATTAAGCGGAGTCGACTCTACAACGATAATGGGGCAGAGTTACATATTATTATATAAGCTGCATGAACTGACAGGACTATCGTGCTATGCACAATAAGCATTCATGTACCGGCGGGATACTTGTCAAACGGATACCACTTTGATGTAGACGACATGTAGTTAACTACTCTCTCTCTCTCTCCCTCTCCGTGGCCGGACACTAGGCCGACGGACATTTGGCCGACGGACAAATAGCCGACGGACACTTGGCCGAACGGACATTTGGCCGAAGGACATTTGGCCGAACGGACACTTGGCCGAACGGACATTTAGCCGAAGGACAGTTGGCCGAAGATTTGTTTTGTTTTTGGGTTGTTTTTTTTGGTGGGGGTGAGGCCATTCTTGTGGGGGGTGGAGAGGTTGTTTCTTTTGACCAATGTTAATTACAGCATAATTCTTTATTGCAGTACCGGTAGGTGTCAACATATAAATGAATTTGGTGAGAACTTACATTCGCATATTCTCTGAGAGAGAGAGAGAGAGAGAAGAAAGTGCCGAGATGAATGAATATAACATTATGCAGTAATGAATTTCGGCCAAATGTCCGTTCGGCCAAGTGTCCATTCGGCCACATGTCTGTCGGCCAAATGTCCGTCGGCCAAACGTCCGTCGGCCAAGTGTCCGGGAACCCTCTCTCTCTCTCTGTCTCTCTCTCTTTCTCTCTCTTTCTCCCTCTCTCTCTCCCTCTGACCTGGTCGTGAGAGTTTTGCGTACACTGCCCCCCCCCCCCCCNTCTTTTTTTTTGTCGGGGGAGGGGGAAAGGAATGGTGAAAATATTAACTACAGAACCTTCCAAACTTTCTAATACCGGTATCTTTTTTTTTTTTTCAAAATTGGACAAACGACGCAGCTTGTTAATGCCTGTACATTAGACTGTATACTGTATAATTTACCAAACTACATGTGAAATTTTATGATTTTGAAAAACCCTCCGTGAGGCAGGAAATATGAAACTTCAGCAATAATCTCTCAATACAAATGTACATGTCCTCGACATGCGTCACCGGAGTTACTATATTATGAACTGGGGTTTGAATCTGCTCTCGGCAACTACACGTACTGTAATACACGGAGTGCTGTGGAGATACTCATAATTCTGTGGTTAATATATCGTGATTACTGGAACTGTTTACGAACAATTTGCCTACAAAAACAAAACAAAACAAAATCTTGAAAGTCACTTGAATGCGGACGCGGAAGTAGGGAAATAGTCATAGGCAATCTTTTCATGTGCAGTTTTCTCCTACACACCTTATTGTGTCAAGCTGTCCTGACCTCATTACTCACCACCTGCTACAGTTTACACGTAGTTAAGGATTAATCTTTGTCGACTGCATGTTAAGCGTGGCCTTCAGCCAAATTTAAACCAATGATTTTACAGTGCGCTTATGTGTTGGGTTATATCTGTGGGTTTTTCCTTCTCTTTCTACTCTAGTAACTTTGTAATGATACTGACTGCAGCCTTTGATTTGAACACAGCTTTCCAACCACTGTTCGTTCACTAAAATCTAGCCTGCTTGGCCTTGCACTTGCACGCTTTAGCAAGTCTTGAGCGGCTCTCATTCTCATCCAGTGGTCCTCAGTTTCCCATTTTAAACAGGACCTCACCCGCCACCACTCCCGAGTCACAAGGAAGCTCTTTCGTCAGGAAAATGTGTGCTATCTATACGTGTCTGCTGACAATCCAGAACTGATCTGAGAGGACCCGAAGTCTGTTGTCATTTACCTCATATGTAGACGGCACCCAAATGTGAAATAGGAAAACTATTGGAATTATCTGAGGTGAGCGAAGGACCAGTGGGAAGGGATGGTAAATCAGTGAAGGAATTATTATACGATGTCCTGTATGATTCAGATTATCACACCTCTTCGCCTTACAGTTGAACTTATCAACAGGGACAATACATCTTTATGGTTTGACCTGTTTTTAAACTCTGATATCAGTATTTGTACTACTAGTATTGTTGTCTTCAACTTGGTCTTTAAAGGATGCTAAGAAACCCACTAAAGCAAATAATGCTCCTTAATGATTCAGAAATTGAGAACCGTCTCTGCACCTAGCCATCCTGCCGGTGACTAGCGGTTTCAGTTTCCACGGCAGTAATGACGAGCCTACATTTCCAAGAAACATTACTCATCGAACGTAAGGGCGAATTCGACTACTGCATGTCGGGATGTAGGCCTTCAGTTGAATCTCATGTACTCGAAACAGTTTCATATTCGTTGTAATGATCTAATATCAATATTAACGTTCTGATCCCGATGACCGCATATCCCATGTAAAATTTTCCCATGGACTTTGTCACCTCATAAGCTCAAAATTATGAACTCCGCTCTCTGGAATTGGAGACAAGAAGATTCTAATGTTGTTGATAATAATATGACAAACACATGCTTACAGATAGCTATTCCAGGCAGAAAATATATCTTTCTTCTCGGGCTACATAATGTGCTCTTGTTTCCTTCATCTCTCTCTCTCTCTCTCTCTCTCTCTCTCTCTCTCTCTCTCTCNTCTCTCTCTCTCTCTCTCTCTCTCTCTCTCTCTCTCTCTCTCTCTCTCTCTCTCTCTCTCTCTGAAACCATTTGACTACAAAGGTGGAGATCTTAAAGCCCAGCTTCTCACTAAATACGCTGCTGTCATAAATTTGACATAATACTGCCCCCCCCCACCTCCCCGAAAATTATGGTCGCAAATTATCGCGTTTTTTGAGGGTTTGAAATGCAAATTTCCGCAGGAACAGGTAATAAGATGCGTCGAGGCAAAGGCAGGGCTTCTGTCTCGCGCGATAAAACCGTTAGAGCTGAACGTCATCAAATACGTACTTGCTGCGACTGCTTCAGGTGACTAGACTTTCATAAGTGTACGCAGTTTTCAGTGACAAAAGCCAGTGGTAGCTTATGACCCCAAAACTATCCGTGTACCCTCCTCCCTCCAACCTCGCCATTTCTTCACTTCACAAACTATCTAAGACCTCGCTGGAATTTGAATGCAGACAACAAACCACAATGAAGGCGACTGAATTTGGCTTGACCAGTCGCTGCATTTTTTTAAATCAGTTCTGTGATTTTTTCTGAACCTAAATTCTATTCGGCACTGCACGGTTTGCACTTCAACAAGCCGCCACTGACAATGCTAACAAGCGCCAAATCGGACACATCCGGAATATATATAATATACGATGACATGGCGGTACACACCAACTGTACGAGTGTGAGTTCTTTTCACCGTGATGACACACAGGGTACGCACAATGCGGCTCTGCAATCAGTACACTAACAGAGTACGATCTAACATGCAATATTTTTGCTGTAATAATACGCTCGGACGCTCCTCGGACCCTACAGTGAAACATACAGTAAGACACTTTTTTTTTCACTAGAATACATTAAAATTACAATTAAATATTTAATGCACAACAGCTAAGAGCCCCCTAAGTTATAAAAGTGGACCGCGGCAGAGTTATCAGTCATAATTATAAAACGAATGAGTGACCGAAAATACATTTTGCCCAGTTTGTGACTGAAACCATGACAGAAATGTATTTAAGAGCTCATGAGAATCGGTTTCTACTACAATCTGTGTTAAAGTTAAAGAATAGAGAAGAGGGGGCATCAGAATCTATTTTTATTTACATTACAGACACATTACTTTGTTCACTTAGATTTTCGTCTCGTGGTGTTTGAAGGTTTACTGGGCTTCACACACTACTGGTGTACGATGCGCATATGTCTACTGACTTAATTTGCTGATTGCCTTCATGACACAATAAGGATACCTTAATCTTTGTTAGATTAATTAAATGCATCCACACAAATTAGGGTACAGTTATACAACGGCCACGAGAAATCAGAATTTTCTCTCTTCCATACGACGAACTATCGACTACGCGCTAGCTAAATTTAGGCGTGCATGTCCCACACTATANTCTGCTAATGTGTGCCAAATCTCAATACATAAGATCTGAATTACTGAAGATAGTAAACTTCGAAATCAAATTTATTTTTGGGAGGTCACCCAAACTATACTAAATGACTTGCTTATAGGTCTCATGTTGCAAAATGCCATGCGCCAACTGTTGTCTGTGAAAGCCATGATCAATCCTGTGGCCCGCAAAAATTACTATGTTTCATTTTACCGTTTTTTTTTTCTTCTCAAACTAAGACTCCTTGCTGATTGATTGGCGAAATTAATCGCCTTAAACGACTTGCGAAATGCCTTCACAAAAAAGGATATATAAATGCCCGGATAACATCTTTAATCTTTAAAACACTCCCCTGTCTAATTGTAACCTCCTTGATAATTAATTTTGGTATCTTGAATGCCAAATGATTTCACTAAATGGTCTCAGTGTACACGTCATGAACATGGTCTTTTCATTCATTAACCAGACCACAAGAAATGATAATGGACATCTAGATCCATATTATGTTGTTTATCAGTTAGATCCATACTATGTTCTTTATCAGTTAAGAGTTCCTGTTCGACATATCGTCGGTCGAAAACGATGAAAATGAGTTACACCAAGGCCAAGTTACACTACAGCTAGTAACGATAAATTACAAAATGTCTGGCACCACATACACGTGTTTCATAAATAAGGCAAAACAATAAGAGCTTGCCGTTGAGTGCAGACCCACATTTTGCACAGACATCTGCCATCAGCAGTTTCATTAATGCTACAATTAACCGCAATATGTTTCACTCCCTTCATTCTTCTTTTATTCAAAACAGATACAGTATCTATCCTGATTGGTTGGCAGAAATTAACTGGACACTTGAAACTATAAAATAACGTATTATATCATGGAAGGAACAGAGACGACGATTTCAGAGACACTAGCTGTGGCAATTGTGCGAGGTCTTGGTGTACAGAAAGATAAGTCAGATTTCTGTGATGTCACAGTAGTAGTCGAAAACGCCGAGTTCAAATGTCACCGTGTACTTCTCGCAGCGTGCTCTGGATTTTTCAGCGCTCTACTGTCATCTGGAATGAAGGAAGACTTAGAAAAGAGAGTCGTCCTCCAAGAGATCTCCAAATCTACTTTTTCCGACGTACTGAGATGTATTTACGAGGGGAAAGATGTTCTTACGAAAGAAAACATATTCAAAGTTTGGCATGCTGCAAACATGCTTCAAATATTGTTCTTGTTAGACGAGTGTGAAATATTCCTGAAAAAAAACATATCAGCTGACAGCTGCTTTGTCTTATATCAGGACAGCAAACTTCTAGACAGGAAAGAGATGACCACGTTTTCATGGGACTTCATCACACGGGAGTTCGAATCAGCAAGCCGTTGTGATGACATCCTCATGCTTACAGCCAGTGAAATGAAGCAGCTGGTGGCGAGTCAAGCTCTCGTCACATCATCAGAAGACAGGGTGTTCGAAACTATTCTGAAATGGGCAGCTTACCAACCAGACGAGGAAACAAAAGAAGCTCACATTTCACCAAGTACAGAAAATCAGCAAGCAGACAGACAAGACAGTCCTGATCACACAGACAGAAAACTTGAGAATCCAGACCAAAATTGCCCCCCTTCACACGGGCAACAA
This sequence comes from Ellobium chinense, assembly GCA_033807755.1. Classification (NCBI taxonomy): domain Eukaryota; kingdom Metazoa; phylum Mollusca; class Gastropoda; order Ellobiida; family Ellobiidae; genus Ellobium; species Ellobium chinense. The sequence goes on along the minus strand of JAWQUT010000027.1, from coordinate 2,016,175 downwards.
AGTGAAACAGAGTCGAGTTCTGACGAATGCAACATACACCTTGATTACACCGGATCTCGTCATCTTCCAGAGCTGCTGGAGGCATGCAGGATTTGCCTGGTGAGCGGAAAATGTCTGATGGAAACAGGATGGATGAATCCAATGATTCGAGCAAATCCAAAGGCTCTAAATTTAGTACAGGATGCAATCTCGTACCAGCTGCAGATTGATCGACGCTTCGACTACTGTCCAGCCATTCACAGATCGTTTAGCACTTTGGAGAGTGTTGTTATTGCGGTACAGTACTACAGCAACTCAGATGCTCTTATTTGCAGAAAATGTGATGATCAGTGGTACGGTCTTGGTCAACGCAAGAGTGGCTGGAATTTCTCCTATTCCATGGCCTGTTTTGGACATAGTGTGTATGTAGTCCGAGGAAATCAGCTAATAGATGAATACAACATGTCAACCAGCTGCTGGCGAGATATCCCATGCCAGTCTGAAACGGGAGGAAAACCGAGGTTATTATCACTGGGAAATTTTCTGTACGCTGTTCACGATGACAGTAACCATTCAATTGAAAGGCTGTACGTAGCGGATGCCCTTGAGGGTTTGCCTCAAGGCAAATGGATTAAAGTGGGGAATTTGTCTACGACAGAATTCAGCATTTCCAGCACAACGACTGTTGGTGACAGAATGATTTTCTTTGGCANGAATCAGCAAGCCGTTGTGATGACATCCTCATGCTTACAGCCAGTGAAATGAAGCAGCTGGTGGCGAGTCAAGCTCTCGACACATCATCAGAAGACAGGGTGTTTGAAACTATTCTGAAATGGGCAGCTTATCAACCAGACGAGGAAACAAAAGAAGCTCACATTTCACCAAGTACAGAAACTCAGCAAGCAGACAGACAAGACAGTCTTGATCACACAGACCGAAAACTTGAGAATCCAGACCAAAATTGCCCCCCTTCACAGGGGCAACAAACTGAAACTGAGTCAAGTTCTGACGAATGCAACATACGCCTTGATAACACCCGATCTCGTCATCTTCCAGAGCTGCTGGAGGCATGCAGGATTTGCCTGGTGAGCGGAAAATGTCTGATGGAAACAGGATGGATGAACCCAATGATTCGAGCCAATCCAAAGGCTCTAAATGTAATACAGGATGCAATCTCGTACCAGCTGCAGACTGATCGACGCTTCGACTACTGTCCAGCGTCGGCCATTCACAGATCGTCTAGCACTTTGGAGAGTGTTGTTATTGCGGTACAGTACTACAGCAACTCAGACGCTCTTGTTTGCAGAAAATGTGATGATCAGTGGTACGTTCTTGGTCAACGCAAGAGTGGCTGGAATTACTCCTATTCTGTGGCCTGCTTTGGACATAGTGTGTATGTAGTCAGAGGAAATCAGCTAATAGATGAATACAACATGTCAACCGGCTGCTGGCGAGATATCCCATGCCAGTCTGAAACGGGGGGAATACCGAGGTTATTATCACTGGGAAATTTTCTGTACGCTGTTCACGATGACAGTAACCATTCAATTGAAAGGTTGTACATGGCGGATGCCGTTGAGGGTTTGCCTCAAGGCAAATGGATTAAAGTGGGGAATTTGTCCACGACAGAATTCAGCATTTCCAGCACAACGACTGTTGGTGACAGAATGATTTTCTTTGGCAGCAAGAATGGAACAAATGGAACAGTTGTGGAATGGTTCGACACCTCTACCCTGACGAGTTCAAGACTAAACGATATTCCCGGGCCATCCACGGGAATGGTTGCTTTCAGGAAAGGCTCAGAAGCATTCCTCTTGCAAACAAATGGAACTCTCTGGAGAATATGTTCATTGCCCAATCGCCCTTTCCTTGAGGTCAAATACGAAACTCTGCTATGGGATTTCGAAAGAACCTTGAAAGGCGCCGTCCTATTTGATGATGAGCTGTTGCTATTTGGGCCAAGTTTTTCGTTCAAAGACGATGACAAACCATGGGAGCTATCTCTTCCAGGTGTTTTCAAACGAGTCAAAAACATAATTCGTGAAGGAGATTATAGATGTTTCTTTCACGCCGTGATCCCCAAAAAGCATCTAACCAAGAAAGTAACTGTCTCTTAACAGATTATCTTGGTGATATTATCTTAAGCCAATATCGTATGACTAGAAAGAAAATGACGTTGGCAGTATCACGTTGTGGATAATATTCCTCCTAAATCATTTGAAAGCATAAAATCCTTGTGCTGGCAGCCTAATATACAGAGCACGCATTCCTAACTTTGTGTACTTAATACCAACCAATGCGTCAGAAAGGTTTTAATATGTTGAATGTGATTCACGTGGACCTGGACGATTCAATTTCTTTTAGTTTTACTAAGCTTTTTATTACATTCGCCATTAATCAATCAAATCTGATTAATTCACCCACTTGTAAATACAAATGTGATTCAAATGTTGGAAACCGCATCATAAACAGGGCTGCTGAAGCGTATAGTCTATCACAGGGATGGATGTGGAGGCTGTCACAAAGGACAAAGAAATCGATAGACAATTACGAAACTTTACTCATCCCTGAAAGTTAAAGATACCCAAAGTTTCTCCACAATATTGTTTGAGAGCAAGAGTGCTTGGAATGTATAACGTTTGCAGCAATGACATCAGCAACTTGGGGATATTCCTGTGTCGAAAGGGAATATTGTCACTGGGGATGACTGGACAGAAACGCTCAACTATCTTGGACCATTAATAAATACGAGAAAGCAGACGCTTTGAATTAACAGACAAGAAAACTGAGGAAGGGGAGGACACGGAATGGTAATGGCGCAGCGTAATAATATTAAGCAAGGAATTAAATGACCGAATGAAAGCATAAATATCTGCAATTCCCATGTAATTCAGACTATATCTCATTCTGGATGTACCCTTAAAAGAGTCATGAAAACACACTAAAATTACACAATTTTAACTCGATACTGACGGGACGTCTTTGTTAACTTGCATACCATCGGATTCTACAATCTAAAACCAGCCTCTTACATCACATGGTTCTTTGACAACGGGACGTAGAGAACAGATAGTCGGGCGGGAAAGCATTACCTTAGGCGTAACAATTTAAGTGACATTCACAGAAGAATCAAAGATCGCATCAAGTAATGTCACGGGCATTTAAGTTTACCACTGCTGCCTTTACAATGAGACCGTTTATGCCTAGTCACATATAAATTTTATTTCTGAACCAAACATATGATTATAATTCAAAATGCAAAGCATTCGTTGATCATTTATGCGCCCCATTCCAAGTAAGATTTGTATAACTAACCAGGTTCACATTTCTTAGACTGACATCCCTTCATGATAATCCAATCTTGAAAGTTGCCACTATATTCTCCCGCCTAAAGTCGGTGATTTTTAGTAATAGTATCGTTCAGTCCGCCGTTATTAAAGGCTCGGTGGCCGAATAGCCATGTAGATTTTTATCTCACGCAAATTTGCATGGGTTCGATTCCAGTCAGTATAAATGTTATTTTTTTCGTTCCTCTTTCCTTTGTCAGAATTTTTAGTTTTCATGACTGGGACAGTTAAATCTTATATGCTGTATAAATTTCTCGCTTAAATGTTGTATAATTATACTGTAATGTTACTGATAAAACAGGATTTTATTAATCCCGAATGCTCTGATTACCTAGTCATTCTACGTCCGTGAAGAATGGACGTCACTCTTAAAGCGAGTGTCGGAAATGGGTGCGTGCAAGGGAAAGGGCAGAAGATGCAAGCGACTGATGATCAGGAGGCATACTCTGAGAACAAGGACAATAAGAGTGGTAGAAAGAAACGTCATTGGGCTCTGAGACGGCGAGGGAATGTGCAGAACGCTCTCCGGAGTGCAATGATGTTGTGTCCACCGGCAAATAAACAAATAACCCAACAAGAATAACTATACGATGACAACATTAACCAGAAAAGGCAACGATAATGTGTACAGGAAAATGCAACTTGCGAGCGCATCAGCACCAAACTCCTTCGCTACTTTCCATAGTGTTGAAGAATACTGTATTGGCCTGGTTTGGTTAACTCCTTTGTTACTTAAGACGTATCTGTACGTCCTAACCTTTAGTTCAAACAGTACATCGGCGTACATATACATGTCTCGTAGCTAGCATTTCCGTGTCGTATCCAGTTTACTATTATGTTATCTTATTGCCTGTGCAATTAATTATTCCTGCATAAAGGAGCGCAAAAACAGTCATAATCGTGCTGAAGCGCTGTAAAACACAATTCTTGATGATAAGCCTACACACATGCTAATTCGTTCATGGTAATTTGGTGACATAAACACAAGAAAAACATGACGTAGAGAAGGGGTTAATAGACATATGTGACAAAACACTCAGTTTACACCAATTAGAGTCTAGTGTCCAGATTTTATCCACAGATTCTGAATTTTACAATCCTAATCAGCGAGACTGCTACCTAAGGGAGAGTCATACTTTCCTGACGTGCAAGCTCTTACCGTTTTTGCTATCCGGTGGCCTCAGTACAGAATTAAGATTGATGAATAAATACCTGAATGGGCGGCGGTTATGTATGATTCTAGTGGAGACAGGGTAAATGGGAACTATGACAATGCCATAATACAATGTGTGGCAGATAAGGGCATAAGCAAATTGCGCTGTTCGGCAAGAAGATTGCGCGCAAAGTCTATGTACTTGGGGATTGATCCACATTATCTTCAACATAATACGCTACGGGAGTATGCGGATTGCGCAGATTTGCATGTAGATTGGACTGCACCGTGCCACAGGGCCACTCAGGTTTCTTTTGTTCCAAAACATCAAAGGGTGCCCGGAGGCAATTTGCAGTTTTGTCCCACTGTATAGGTAAAAACCGCGTATCAGCGCCACTTCATTTTTAAGCGTGTCCTTGAAAACTGTACGTTTCGGAAGTTCGGCCACTCTTCAGAGTTACTTAATGTCTTGGCTGTGAAGTGAAGGGCCTGACAGAAGGACACAGCTAGACGTCGGTACATCTCGAAAGCATTTCCATCAGCGTTTCACGGGCTGTGAACCGTCATAACTATGAAAATTACTGTGGCTGCATCACAATGCTCATAATTGAATAATATGCATGTTCTTCTACACAGCAAGTTAAAATCAAATTATACTCTAACACAAGGTAAGACACAACTGTACAGTTTAAAAGGCTGGATGGAGCCTTTTCCAGTGCCATTTTCCATAATAGAGTGTCGTCTTACCCAGGCTGTCCGGTTTTTGAAATTCGGCAACATTGAGCCAATAATGGACCGAGAGCTCTAAGTGGCGCAATTAATGCATTTTTCTATCCAGATGGAACATGCCTAGGGCAACCGTCAACGAGTGGCGCTGTGACTCGGTGAAACTGTGCAGCCCAGGTGTGACTGGCGCTGTTGCACAGTGCTCCCATAGAGTGCTCTACTTAGACAATTTTTTTTGGACGCATGGCGCCACATTTTATGTAAACTAAGCGAGAATACTGACACTATTTTTTGTTAGGATTTACTTTTTTTTTTTCACTGTTTGCAGCTTTGAGAAATACAATGTTTTCTTGTTCCTTACATTCAAAACCGAGAGAGTATCCCTCAGATACAGATTGAATTAGCTGATTTTGTTGTTCTATATCTAAAATAATGTTATTTAATTGGTTTGCTGATGTTTCTGTATTTCTTGTTAACGCAAACGTAAAATTCGTAAGATAGCTTGTGAAAAGTTGGTACAGTATAAATCTGAAGCGAAGAAACAGACGTCCAAAAAATCTGCACGAGGTCTGCAGGTCACAGCATGGCCATTTCATTAGTGTGCAAGGGGCAACATATTTCATCATGAAAAAAAGACACGAGAATGGCGGAGAAACACAAGTAATAATATGTTTTAAAAAGGTTGGAATTTCTGATTGGGACAATAAAACTCGAACATTTTTTAAAACCGAAAACTACTGTTTCTGCTGTTGAGAGAGAGAGAAAGAAAGAGAGAGAGAGAGAAAGAGAGAGAGACAGAGAGAGTGTGTGTGTGTGTGTGTGAGAGAGAGAGAGAGAGAGAGAGAGAGTGAGAGAAAAAGAGAGAGAGAAACAAAATTTACACAGGTATTCCCTACCCCTTCTTGGCGCAATTTACATAGGTACCATGACCCATTATTTTAGCATAATCTATAGATACCACGACTCAGCCTGTGTACAATGGTGAGAAACTATTAGACATATTTTTTGTAAGTGCTTATTGTATTTTCTCTTTTTTCCCTTTGTTGCTTGTGCGATATGATGTTATGTTTTCTATGATAATAATTGCTTCCATTGTCAAAGGATGCCAATGTAATCCTAGTACACTAAACAGATGTTTTTTAGTTATTTAGGAACATTTCTTCCACTCATGTGGGCAAACATCTCTTCTGCAAGGAAGAGAGTAACTGCCCGGAATCATTTTGTGCACCCGAAGAGTGCATACCTCCATCAAGGGAAAGTTTTGAGGGGAGGAGGTGGGAAGAGGTTTGCAAATAGTCGATGGATCGCCAGGTGTAACAGGAACTACACATAATTTCATGTTAGAAAGACTGCATTTGTTTCCATTCCAGACTAAAGGGTTCTTCCATCAATAAAGATTCAGGTTGGTTTGCAACTTTTCGAGTTACCTTGTTGGCACACGAATGCGGATATGTCGTTTCCAGTCGTTACACTCTGAAATACATTTAAGAGTTTACTTTTGACCTGATCCAACCTTTCCATCAAAAGTGCATGCTAGCTCTATGGGTTACCAAAGTTGTTAAAGCCCAATGTATGAAGTATTCTCCTATGATAGGAGTAGGTCTTTCCGCTTTGTAAGATTTTACATTAAAGCCTTGATTCACGTTTCAATCGGTTGAAAACATTTTGCATTACTTTGTTACAGGGGCTCATGAAAGCTTGACAATTTTGCACCAAATAATTTCCAACAACTTGAAAAGCGCGATATAAAAACCACTAGTGCGCCTGTGGGCCCCCCCCACCCCACCCCCATGTTTTAAGTCTTGTCTTTAGCTCTTTTGTTAACCATTCTGTGACATTTAGATAGCCTACATTGCTCTTTGTTCACCACGGGAAGGTTGAAGTTGGATTTTGGGTAGGGTAAAGTTCATGAGGTGATATATTTTTTCAAACGCTAAAACCTAAAAATACATGAAGTATGGCTTAATGTGGCCGTATGCATATTCCATACATTAATTAACGCACTGTGTTAACTAACTACAGTCAGCATTATTAATGTCTTAGGGAGTTTCACGTGGTGAATGATAACCAACGTAAGGATTTTTAATATGGCCATTACAATTAGAAGAAACGTGTGGTGCATTCTTTTTACGTTCGTTAAGTTTTTATAGTTAAACAATCTTAAAAGTTGATTACGCTTACAACTTTTATTAACACAACTTATAAACTATGCTGATTGTACATTTCTCATATTTCATTCTTCATTTCTGTTACTGGATGGCAATATACCGTGGTATACCATGGTAAAAAAAACAACCTATAACCGGGAATTATGCGTCAGCAAACATAATCAATTGTACTCGATTATCGCTCTTTCATGGCAATGACATGTCGTTCAAAATGACTGAAAATTTTCAATACCCGTGCCAATTATATTCGTCTCTTTGTTGACCCTTTCCCGACTCCATCTGCTTTCGATTTTAAATTGATGGACGCCAAAAGAAGTGAGACAACTTACATTTTATTTTAAACAAACTGTTCCCAATTTTTATTTTTTTGTAATGCTTCTAGACAATACGTCATCTAGTAATTACTATAGACTATTTGCAGATTTTCAGATACAGAAATGGAGAGGAATGAACACATCTTTGCAACAGATAAAANAATCTGTCAGACAGTATGTAGGCTCTCAGATTATCGGCCAAGAAAACTGTCTCCCGTTGACAAATATCTTACTGTCAATGCCTATAAATGGCTCGTAGGCGTCGTAGGTGAAATAGGACGAAGGTGATGATTGAACATGAAGATTAATTAAATTGTATTAGACAAATAGATATTATTTTGGTAATCTTAGATTCATAGATTACATGGACGCTACGTCCCTGCTGGTTTTATCGAGTTGGTACTTTGGACTTTGGGCCATAAGGAGTATTCGTTATATCAGATTTTGGGAGGGGGGGATGGCTGTGAAGTCACTGAGGACTGGGCGCTCAAATAAAAGGTGCTTAACTGTACATTTGGGGAATGTTGAGGTTGTATCCTGTTAAGATGCTTATTGATAGAAATATGTTGTGTTCCCAGGCGAAAGAGGGTGATCTGATACCTCCTGGGCAGATGATAGTAATGTCATCTCACTGTCTTGGGAAAATCACATATTTGTACACTGGGGAGTCTGTCAAACCATGGAGATCTGAAGTTATCTTACTAGACCACCATTCAAAGAGTTTTGTCAGCTTGGTTACAGTACTGAAAGACCTAGCCCTACCACATAATGGCGGATATAATATTTTGCTTATCTTTCAGGTGTCTATGCTTACACTTTAAGTTTTATAAGCCATGAATTCGCCGTCCACCCCTGCTATTTCATTTCTGAAATCATTTCCGAAACCTGAAAAGCATAAATCTCAATGAGAGACACACTTCGGAAGGAATGCACATTGCGTGTCAGTCTATTTTACATGTTTGCTATTAAGTACAACCAACAAAAGACACCGAACAACACTGTATCAAGGTTTGTCTAAAATGCTTGCATCTTGGGCCCCGTGCCTCTCTCTTTCTATCCTCTCTCTTTCTCCCATTCTAAACAATGCTGCAATTTTTTTTTCTTTCTTTCCACCAGCTGTTCCGTCTGTCAGTTCGTCGAACATTCTCCCTCTTCCCATCAAACCACGGTTGCGATACACTAATAGCAGCAGCAGCAGTAGCAGCAGCAGCAGCAACAACAACAGTAACAACAACAACATTAGATACAACAAGATTGGTTAAAAAAAATATCAATAATATCAGTTGTAACACACTGTGGCCTTTGTGGGGAAAAAATTGACGGCTTTGCAATGCTGGCATACACAATTCCGCATTCTCAACTCTTGTGACCTTATGTCAATCCCAAGGACATAAGCCAAGTCAGAGAGGTAACGTACTTTGCTCTGACATGCTAGCACCAATTTACGTGTCTCAGTTGTGGAGGATATCTTTAAAATTAGAGCTATCTGGACTATTGTGCGTCACGGAAAGAATACCCAAACATAAAAATATTTTGTATACCAGAATGTAACTGAATAAACAGTTTAGCATAAAATCGACAGTATGATGAACGGCGCTTTGAGACTATCGCTGGACCGATTCTGTTTGTTTGTTTTTTTTTGTGTTCGTTTTTCCCCCAGCAGAGTTACTGAACATACACCGGCAGTTTCAGTTTCTTTATTAAATCACGCCATTTCCAAGAAGTACGATGTTTCATGGAACTGCCACGTAAACCTCAAGCCTAATGCGGCATGCCCAAGCTAGGCTGGGTTTCGTCGATATGAACAGTCATGGCCGTAACTAGGTCGTCCGGTCCCGCCCTCACCTGGCAAAAACGTCGCATAGGGACCATTTTTGTGGGGAGAAAGGTGCAAAATGTATAGGCGTATGCGCGAATCTTGGAAGGGGGGGTCAGAGGGCTTGCCCTCCCCCC
>JAWQUT010000027.1:1996476-2006512 GCA_033807755.1 Ellobium chinense | reverse complement strand
AAAAGCATTGAGCAAAAGGAACAATTTGAGAACATTTGTGACTGAAATTCTGTGAGCATTGTTATCATGAGTTGTTTATTTTTAAGGAGGTTTCTAGGGAAAACCAACCTAAATAAATATTGCACGGTCTTTAAAAAATAAAACTAATCTAGAGAGGTCCGGAATTGCTTCCACCGAGGGCTGTGGGATATATATTCGCTGTCTTATTTGGATACTGGGCAGAAAAAAGTGTACACATGGTGCATATCAGAATACACCTAGTTCACTATAATAGAGCAGTCAGAAGTCTGACCTAACCTAGGCTAGGGATCCGAAGAATGGAGACCCGCTTGGGTATATACTATTTTAATTTTAACAAATTCACAAAAATGCTATCTCTCGGCAGTCCAACATGTTTGGTCAGTATTGTTCATCATTCATTATGAGACAATGAGAAAATTTTGTTACAAGCTCAACCAAGACTCGAAACTGAGAGCTAAGACGCCGTGTTTAGGCGTGTGCTTACTATCATCATTTATTTCTGTTTGAAAAGAGGAGAATCTCTCGAACTGTGCGTTGAAAAATTTAATAATACTGTACTTTCCAAATTTTCGGATTCGGCAGTCTTTCTTCAGGGAACAGAATAGTGCTTAAGAATGAACACAAAATTATCATCACAACACAGGCTAACACGCTTTACATCATTATGTATTTCTTGATGATCTTTTCGATGTGGTATTTGTTAAGCTTGAGACTGAGTCGCTTTTATCCCATTTCTGTATTTGAATGCCGTTTTTTATTGTGTGAACAGTTAGGAAGTGGATCAGGGTCACGGTGAAGTTAAGGGAACAATATTCAGGCAGAAGATATTTAAGGTTTAAACTGAAACTGCAGTGAAGTTAGCGTAACTGTGTATAATGATAACATGTTCAGCTTGCAGCCCAGGGTCTGGTTTCGATCCCCGGTAGGGGCAGAAATTTTCTGGTATTAGAGAAAAATGGTGTTCAAGCATAGAGAGGTACATCCACGAGGGGCCTAGAAGGCTACTCTTCCTTCCTCCTTTCATTCAGCAATTTTCTCTCTCTCTCTCTCTCTCCCTTTTTCTCTTTCTCACCAACTCGTTGCAACATCGTTATCTCCTTCAGTGTGGCATTATAGTAACGACATCGCCACTAGTCGATACTGCAAATGAAAATATCGACTAAAGCTTAGCCCGTCTTTCACCGCCTCCTTTGTGCATATGTAATAGCGATCCAAAGGCTCGCTTTGTCTAAATGAGTCCCCGTCACAAATGAATCAATGAAAGGACACTGCTTTATAAGGGACTGGGTGATCCGAAGTGATTTAAAACGTTAACTTCATGAACACCAGGACGAAGGAGGTTTAATACTCGCATCATGATGATGCAAGTATTGCAGCACGTAAGTTTTTGGACATGAAGTAGACTAGCTTTATTAGTTCTAGGAGGATTTGGTATGTCTAGTTCAAAAGTGAATAACCTGCACTGTAGCTGTGTCGTGTAAATATTCCTACTCGATTCTGTCACTTTAAATTCACATTTATTAAGGCATCATCCATTCATTGTCTGTGTGCCTGCTCTGGTGCCATATCGGTAGGGGCAAGCCGGTGTTAACGAATCATCTCGTCCATATCTATGCGAAAATATAATATAGCACCGCCGGTTCACTGAGGTTTTAATTCTTAATCGCCAATTAAATACTTTAAGCAGATATCATGACTTGACATCTGTAGCGAAATTCAATCTGTAATCATTTAGATGGCGTGTATGTCCGCACGGAAATGCGGATTTATCACATACAAATGCGGATTTATCACATACAGATCTGAATTGTTAGAAGGCATCTAACAGATCATGTGCGTTTCAACTTATTACATCTTGTTTTGTCTGAACCTTTAGAGAGAGTTCCACCAAGATCATAAAAAACAAGACGTGACACTCGGCCTAAAAAGTGTCCAGGCCACCACTTACCGCCACCTCGTGCAGAGAAGATTTAGGCCTATATGGCTCTCAGTCTCACAGGGTATTTGCTATTATGAAGGCGTTTAGGCTCCGATCGAAACTTAATCCTCCATCGTTCACTTGGTTTCCACAAAATTAGCTTTTATTCGAATTTTGCTTTCAGCTTAACTTATTTTCTAACATTTATATCTACACCTACACCAGAGATACAGACTAGATCTAAGTCACTGATCTTTCAGTTGCTGTGAATACTGCGGTTAGTTATGAAGTCGGAACCTTTGACTAGATTACTTTTAAAAATATCAGTTAAACATTTAAAGGTAATTAATAACAACAACAAAACTTTTGAAGCACGTAGTAACTAGACAAGGAGTGTCGGTATCGCGAAGCGTTGTCACAGAGGAACTAAAGCCTCCGACATGGGGAAGGACTAGATAAATGTCTAAAGCAGGCTAGTCTAATCGTACTTTAATAGCATATATCTTTGCAGTGATTTTTTGTCATAAGTGTGTCAATTGCTGTCTTGTGATGGTGTTGTGAATGAACACAGCAAATATACTAATGCATGTAGACAGTTCATTATAGGCTTTAGAATTAATCCCAAAGTGTATAGACGAGCAAGCCTGTAACCTGCATGCATCATGAGCATATTATCTGCAACATATACATGTGTGATGGAAAAGAACGAATGTTTTTTTCTATTTGCAGGCCTGGTCTGCCTGCTATATGTTTCTTTTTATTTACGTCTAGATCTAAGCCAATAAATAAGGAAAAGAAATAGAGTTGTGGAGGAAGGGGTAAAGGACAAGAGGTGGACTCTTTGTGTGCAGCATGCCTTGTCGAACACATTTTTACTGATGCTAGTGATAATATTATTATAATAGTCTTTATAGATGGTTGTATTTCGATTGTAAGTTGCTTGTGATTGCGCTGACTTCGACAGGCAGCCCGTCAGGTTTGTTTTGTATATTTAGTGTATCAAATTGAAATAAGACTAATTTTTTTTAATGCAATAAACCTGAGACTTCTACACATGATCAAAGATTAGGCCTGTAAAAATTATCTGGCTCATTTACCTGTAGACTAGATGGTTTCTAGTGAGGCCAGGCCTTTTTGCATAGGTCAGAGACTAAGCTGTTTACAAGCTCTCCACTAAGGGGCGCCAAAACTAGGCCGTGTACACTTTTTTTAAAATTGAGTGTTTGCTAGAGTGTCCCGTCTTTTTATTTATAGTACTTGTCTGAACAAAGTATTGACTGTAATATTGACTTCAGTGAATGTACTTGCCACGAACTAGCATGTGCAAGAGAGCTTAGGACAAGAAAAACGGTATGTACTGGATATATGTGACCGCTTAAAACAGTGTGAAAACACATTTTCTCTGTTCCTTTCCGATATGATAAGACCATCGAAAAACCAGTAACAGAATAAGAGTGTACCACTGTTGACCGACGAGAAATCAGCGAATACGCTATCTTGCCCTAGCCAACGTTAAATGAAGCAAATTAAACGACTTGCGAAATAATAATAATAATAATAATAATATAGTTCATTTATATAGCGCCAATTCCCCACTTTGTGGGCCCTTGGCGCTTTATAATCACATTTTTACACCCCTGCATACGTAACAGTATCTGACAATATAAAACATGATAAAGATACTACATATGAACAGTAAAGTTAAGTTGACACTCAACCACAGTCATTCAGGTACTTCCTGAACAGAAATGTTTTTAAATCTGTTTGAAAGCTTTGAAGAGTCTTTTTTGCCTGGTGTGCGAGGTCTTGGTGTACAGAAAGATAAGTCAGATTTCGGTGATGTCACAGTAGTAGTCGAAATGCCTTCACAAGGATATAAATGCCCGTATAACATCTTTAAAAGACTCCCTTGTCTAATTGTAACCTCCTTGATAATTAATTTTGGTATCTTGAATGCCAAATGATTTCACTAAATGGTCTCAGTGTACACGTCATGAACATGGTCTTTTCATTCATTAACCAGACCACAAGAAATGATAATGGACATCTAGATCCATATTATGTTGTTTATCAGTTAGATCCATACTATGTTCTTTATCAGTTAAGAGTTCCTGTTCGACATATCGTCGGTCGAAAACGATGAAAATGAGTTACACCAAGGCCAAGTTACACTACAGCTAGTAACGATAAATTACAAAATGTCTGGCACCACATACACGTGTTTCATAAATAAGGCAAAACAATAAGAGCTTGCCGTTGAGTGCAGACCCACATTTTGCACAGACATCTGCCATCAGCAGTTTCATTAATGCTACAATTAACCGCAATATGTTTCACTCCCTTCATTCTTCTTTTATTCAAAACAGATACAGTATCTATCCTGATTGGTTGGCAGAAATTAACTGGACACTTGAAACTATAAAATAACGTATTACATCATGGAAGGAACAGAGACGACGATTTCAGAGACACTAGCAGTGGCAATTGTGCGAGGTCTTGGTGTACAGAAAGATAAGTCAGATTTCTGTGATGTCACAGTAGTAGTCGAAAACGCCGAGTTCAAATGTCACCGTGTACTTCTCGCAGCGTGCTCTGGATTTTTCAGCGCTCTACTGTCATCTGGAATGAAGGAAGACTTAGAAAAGAGAGTCGTCCTCCAAGAGATCTCCAAATCTACTTTTTCCGACGTACTGAGATGTATTTACGAGGGGAAAGATATTCTTACGAAAGAAAACATATTCAAAGTTTGGCATGCTGCAAACATGCTTCAAATATTGTTCTTGTTAGACGAGTGTGAAATATTCCTGAAAAAAAACATATCAGCTGACAGCTGCTTTGTCTTATATCAGGACAGCAAACTTCTAGACAGGAAAGAGATGACCACGTTTTCATGGGACTTCATCACACGGGAGTTCGAATCAGCAAGCCGTTGTGATGACATCCTCATGCTTACAGCCAGTGAAATGAAGCAGCTGGTGGCGAGTCAAGCTCTCGTCACATCATCAGAAGACAGGGTGTTCGAAACTATTCTGAAATGGGCAGCTTACCAACCAGACGAGGAAACAAAAGAAGCTCACATTTCACCAAGTACAGAAAATCAGCAAGCAGACAGACAAGACAGTCCTGATCACACAGACAGAAAACTTGAGAATCCAGACCAAAATTGCCCCCCTTCACACGGGCAACAAAGTGAAACAGAGTCAAGTTCTGACGAATGCAACATACACCTTGATAACACCGGATCTCGTCATCTTCCAGAGCTGCTGGAGGCATGCAGGATTTGCCTGGTGAGCGGAAAATGTCTGATGGAAACAGGATGGATGAATCCAATGATTCGAGCAAATCCAAAGGCTCTAAATTTAGTACAGGATGCAATCTCGTACCAGCTGCAGATTGATCGACGCTTCGACTACTGTCCAGCCATTCACAGATCGTTTAGCACTTTGGAGAGTGTTGTTATTGCGGTACAGTACTACAGCAACTCAGATGCTCTTATTTGCAGAAAATGTGATGATCAGTGGTACGGTCTTGGTCAACGCAAGAGTGGCTGGAATTTCTCCTATTCCATGGCCTGTTTTGGACATAGTGTGTATGTAGTCCGAGGAAATCAGCTAATAGATGAATACAACATGTCAACCAGCTGCTGGCGAGATATCCCATGCCAGTCTGAAACGGGAGGAAAACCGAGGTTATTATCACTGGGAAATTTTCTGTACGCTGTTCACGATGACAGTAACCATTCAATTGAAAGGCTGTACGTAGCGGATGCCCTTGAGGGTTTGCCTCAAGGCAAATGGATTAAAGTGGGGAATTTGTCTACGACAGAATTCAGCATTTCCAGCACAACGACTGTTGGTGACAGAATGATTTTCTTTGGCAGCAAGAATGGAACAAATGGAACAGTTGTGGAATGGTTCGACACCTCTACCCTGACGAGTTCAAGACTAAACGATATTCCCGGGCCATCCACGGGAATGGTTGCTTTCAGGAAAGGCTCAGAAGCATTCCTCTTGCAAACAAATGGAACTCTCTGGAGAATATGTTCATTGCCCAATCGCCCTTTCCTTGAGGTCAAATACGAAACTCTGCTATGGGATTTCGAAAGAACCTTGAAAGGCGCCATCTTATTTGATGATGAGCTGTTGCTATTTGGGCCAAGTTTATCGTTCAAAGACGATGACAGACTATGGGAGCTATCTCTTCCAGGTGTTTTCAAACGAGTCAAAAACATAATTTGTGAAGGAGATTATAGATGTTTCTTTCACGCCGTGATCCCCAAAAAGCATCTAACCAAGAAAGTAACTGTCTCTTAACAGATTATCTTGGTGATATTATCTTAAGCCATGATTTAAGCTTATGACTAGAAAGAAAATGACGTTGGCCAGTATCACGCTGTGGATAATATTCCTCCTAGGTCATTTGAAAGCATAAAATCCTTGTGCTGGCAGCCTAATATACAGAGCACGCATTCCTATCTTTGTGTACTGAATACCAACCAATGAGTCTTGAAGGTTTTAATATGTTGAATGTGATTCACGCGGACCTGGACGATTCGATTTCTTTTAGTTTTATTAAGCTTTTTATTACATTCGTCATTAATCATTCAAATCTGATTAATTCACCCACTTGTAAATACAAATGTGATTCAAATGTTGGAAACCGCATCATAAACAGGGCTGCTGAAGCGTATAGTCTAGCACAAGGATGGATGTGGAGGCTGTCACAAAGGACAAAGAAATCGATAGACAGTTACGAAACTTTACCCATCCCTGAAAGTTAAAGATACCCAAAGTTTCTCCACAATATTGTTTGAGAGCAAGAGTGCTTGGAGTGTATAACGTTTGCAGCAATGGCATCAGCAACTTGGGGATATTCCTGTGTCGAAAGGGAATATTGTCACTGCGGATGATTGGACAGAAACGCTCAACTATCTTGGACCATTAATAAATACGAGAAAGCAGACGCTTTGAATTAACAGACAAGAAAACTGAGGAAGGGGAGGACACAGAATGGTAATGGCGTAACGTAATAATATTAAGCAAGGAATTAAATGACCGAATGAAAGCATAAATATCTGCAATTTCCATGTAATTCAGACTAGACTATATCTCATTCTGGATGTACCCTCAAAAGCGTCATGAAAACACACTAAATTTACACAATTTTAACTCGATACTGACGGGACGTCTTTGTAACCTGCATACCATCGGATTCTACAATCTAAAACCAGCCTCTTACATCACATGGTTCTTTGACAACGGGACGTAGAGAACAGATAGTCGGGCGGGAAAGCATTACCTTAAGGCGTAACAATTTAAATGACATTCACAGAAGAATCAAAGATCGTATCAAGTAATGTCACGGGCATTTAAGTTTACCACTGCTGCCTTTACAATGAGACCGTTTATGCCTAGTCACACATAAATTTTATTTCTGAACCAAACATATGATTATAATTCGTCGGTGATTTTTAGGAATAGTATCGTTCAGTCCGCCGTTATTAAAGGCTCGGTGGCCGAATAGCCATGTAGGTTTTTATCTCACGCAAATTTGCATGGGTTCGATTCCAGTCAGTATAAATGTTATTTTTTTCGTTCGTCTTTCCTTTGTCAGAGTTTTTACTTTTCATTACTGGGACAGTTAAATCTTATAGGCTGTATAAATTTCTTGCTTAAATGTTGTATAATTATACTGTAATGTTACTGATAAAACAGGATTTTATTAATCCCCAATGCTCTGATTACCTAGTCATTCTACGGCCGTGAAGAATGGACGTCACTCTTAAAGCGAGTGTCGGAAATGGGTGCGTGCAAGGGAAAGGGCAGAAGATGCAAGCTTGACTGATGATCAGGAGGCATACTCTGAAAACAAGGACAACAAGAGCGGTAGAAAGAAACGTCATTGGGCTCTGAGACGGCGAGGGAATGTGCAGAACGCTGTCCGGAGTGCAATGATGTTGTGTCCACCGGCAAGTAAACAAATAACCCAACAAGAATAACTATATGATGACAACAATAACCAAAAAAGGCAACGATAATGTGTACACGAAAATGCAACTTGCGAGCGCATCAGAACCAAACTTCTTCGCTACTTTCCGTAGTGTTGAAGAATACTGTATTGGCCTGGTTTGGTTAACTCCTTTGTTACGTTAGACGTATCTGTACGTCCTAACCTTTAGTTCAAACAGCACATCGGCGTACATATACAGTATGTCTCGTAGCTAGCATTTCCGTGTCGTATGCAGTATACTATTATGTCATCTTATTTCCTGTGCAATTAATTATTCCTGCGTATAGGAGCGCAAAAACAGTCATAATCGTGCTGAAGCGCTGTAAAACACAACTCTTGATGATAAGCCTACACACATGCTAATTCGTTCATGGTAATTTGGTTACATAAACACAAGAAAAACATGACGTAGAGAAGGGGTTAATAGACATATGTGACAAAACACTCAGTTTACACCAATTAGAGTCTAGTGTCCAGATTTTATCCACAGATTCTGGATTTTACAATCCTAATCAGCGAGACTGCTACCTAAGAGACAGTCATACTTTCCTGACGTGCAAGCTCTTACCGTTTTTGCTTATCCGGTGGCCTCAGTACAGAACTAAGATTGATGAATAAATACCTGAATGGGCGGCGGTTATGCATGATTCTAGTGGAGACAGGGTAAATAGGTACTATGACAATGCCATAATACAATGTGTGGCAGAAAAGGGCATAAGCAAATTGCGCTGTTCGGCAAGAAGATTGCGCGCAAAGTCTATGTACTTGGGGATTGATCCACATTATCTTCAACATAATCCGCTACGGGAGTATGCAGATTGCGCAGATTTGCATGTAGATTGGACTGCACCGTGCCACAGGGCCACTCGCGTTTCTTTTGTTCCAAAACATCAAAGAGTGCCCGGAGGCAATTTGCAGTTTTGTCCCACTGTACATGTATAGGTAAAACCGCGTATCAGCGCCACTTCATTTTTAAGCGTGTCCTTGAAAACCGTACGTTTCGAAAGTTCGGCCACTCTTCAGAGTTACTTAATGTCTTGGCTGTGAAGTGAAGGGCCTGACAGAAGGGCACAGCTAGACGTCGGTACATCTCGAAAGCATTTCCATCAGCGTTTCACGGGCTGTGAACCGTCATAACTATGAAAATTACTGTGGCTGCATCACAATGCTCATAATTGAATAATATGCATATTCTTCTACACAGCTAGTTAAAATCAAATTATAATCTAACACATTTTTCTATCCAGATGGAACATGCCTAGGGCAACTGTCAACGAGTGGCGCTGTGACTCGGTGAAACTGTGCAGCCCAGGTGTGACTGGCGCTGTTGCACAGTGCTCCCATAGATTGCTCTACTTAGACAATTTTTTTTGACGAATGGCGCCACATTTTATGTAAACTAAGCGAGAATATATGTAACATGGCACTATTTCTTGTTAGGATTTACTTTTTTTTTTCACCGTTTGCAGCTTTGAGAAATACAATGTTTTCTTGTTCCTTACGTTCAAAACCGAGAGGGTATCCCTGATACAGATTGAATTAGCTGATTTTGTTGTTCTATATCTAAAATAATGTTATTTAATTGGTTTGCTGATGTTTCTGTATTTCTTGTTAACGCAAACGTAAAATTCTTAAGATAGCTTGTGAAAAGTTGGTACACTATAAATCTGAAGCGAAGAAACAGACGTCCAAAAAATCTGCACGAGGTCTGCAGGTCACAGCATGGCCATTTCATTAGTGTGCAAGGGGCAACATATTTCATCATGAAAAAAAGACACGAGAATGGCGGAGAAACACAAGTAATAATATGTTTTTGAAAAGGTTGGAATTTCTGATTGGAACAGTAAAACTGTCGAACATTTTTTAAAACCGAAAACTACTGTTTCTGCTGTTGAGAGAGAGAGAAAGAAAGAGAGAGAGAGAGAGAGACAGACAGAGAGAGAGAGAGACAGAGAGAGTGTGTGTGTGTGAGAGAGAGAGAGAGAGAGAGAGTGAGAGAAAAAGAGAGAGAGAAACAAAATTTACACAGGTATTCCCTACCCCTTTTTGGCGCAATTTACATAGGTACCATGACCCATTATTTTAGCA
>JAWQUT010000027.1:1964053-1992421 GCA_033807755.1 Ellobium chinense | reverse complement strand
CGCCAAACTGAGAGCTAAGACGCCGTGTTTAGGCGTGTGCTTACTATCATCATTTATTTCTGTTTGAAAAGAGGAGAAACTCTCGAACTGTGCCTTGAAAAATTTAATAATACTGTACTTTCCAAATTTTCGGATTCGGCAGTCTTTCTTCAGGGAACAGAATAGTGCTTAGGAATGAACACAAAATTGTCATTACAACACAGGCTAACACGCTTCACATCATCATGTATTTCTTGATGATCTTTTCGATGTGGTATTTGTTAAGCTTGAGACTGAGTCACCTTTATTCCATTTCTGTATTTGAATGTCGTTTTTTTTTGTGTGAACAATTAGGAAGTGGATCAGGGTCACGGTGAAGTTAAGGGAACAATATTCAGGCAAAAGATATTTAAGGTTTAAACTGAAACTGCTGTGACGTTAGCGTAACTGTGTATAATGATAACATGTTCAGCTTGCAGCTCAGGGTCTGGTTTCGATCCCTGGTAGGGGCAGAAATTTTCTGGTATCAGAGAAAAAGGGTGTTCAAGCATAGAGAGGTATCGAGGTAGATCCACGAGGGGTCTAGAGGGCTCAGGTGAATGTATTATCTACAGTTGTTATCTTCTTGAAGTTTTCTCCTCAGGCTGACTTCAGCAGAGGGTGGTACTATTTTCATTTTAAAGGCCGTGGAATGTCTTTAACATTTGTTTTTCCTCAAAACCATCTTTAGAAGACGCAAATCATGATAAAGTATTTTTATCTAGCATTAAACCCTCCTCTTCGACAACATTTTTAGACCCGCCTCTGGGTATTATGCAAATGCATATTGGATAACTCTTTAAACAAATACAGAGACAGAACCTCTGTCGTTTTTCACAAGATTTGATACATGCAGGTATGGGTGGGCGCACAGGGCGGAAGGGGTCGCAAAGCAATAGTTTGCGAGGTTGTTTCGCCCTGTACCTGAAAACCTGGTATTATCTTCGTTTTCACTCAAAAACCAATGGACAGGTCACCAGCTATGGTCTTTTGAAAGCTATGAAGCAATATTTCCTGGAAACGAATAAAAATGTCCCTCCCTTCCCCTTATCTATTTCACATTATTTACCTCAAAAGAAGTTTCAAAGCGCAGCAAACCGAGTCAACTCGGGGTCATGAATCTAGTGAAATGGTTTTCAATTTTCATGGATACTTCGCATTCATAAAGACTCCCATCTTATTTTTCATGCACTCGCCCCAATATGTTTGAAACTTTGAATCTGAGTGTCACAAGTGAATAACATTCAATCTGGTTGCCGCCCCTTACCTGCGCAAGACTGGGTGCATGTGACTAGACTGCGTAGGAGCTTCTTTAAATACTTTGCCCACGAAGTATTCCTGCACAATAGACTGCACCACAGTCAGACTGAAGAAGTACGAGGGTGACCATGCGTGTTAGCGACATACCTTGAGAAAATTCTCCTTGCTGTACTGAGGTTGAATCTGGTAAGTACTGAGCTTCCAGCACTGTAAATATATTAATGCCGGGTGGATGGGCATTACAATGAACTTGCGAAACATTTTCATTTTAATATTTGAATACCTGGGATGCTGAAAAATACAATTTTCTGTTTAATAAATTAGCCTTCATCTTCTAGGATCGCGAGTGAAACCCATCAACTTTTTGCCTAATCATCACTTCTCTCTATTTCCAAAGCTCTGACATGACCCAAAATTTGTTATACAGTATAAACCACATTGCTAAAAATCGATGTCTACTAGGCTAAGACATACTAGATCTAAATAATGTAATCCTAGCCCCATCCTCATGCTAACTCAATAACTATGTGCTCGAGTTACACCTGTGCTGAAGAAATAAAATGGTGTAAAGTGGCACATTACAGTAATGTTAACTTCTCCATCGAACCTCATCTCTTTGTCTTTCACCTCCGCCCCACCTATCTTTCTCACTTCGTTATACATGAAATTTCGATTACTTAGAATATCTTTCGCTTTACACTCACACTTTTTTTCCAATTTCTCTGTATTGTCTGCCATTAATTTGCATTCAATCTCATGTGGACATTCAGCTACACATAAGTCACCAATTTTCAAACACCACGTACCATTGTTGTCACTTTGTCCTAGTCCCTCTCCATGACGTTGCAACCTATACAGTCTTGTGCCAGACTTAACTGTAAAATCTGTTAAATGGTTCAGTCTGAGCAAGATTAACAACTTGTAATGGGTTTTTAATGTATTCTATTCATTTCTGTCTACAGCTACAATCATGAGCAGTCAAGATAGAACAGAAACGAATATATCCAAGGACTATGCGATGGAGATGATGCGGGGTCTGGGGATGCATAGAGACACTGATGAATTCTGTGATGTGACTGTTGTCATCGATGACAATGTTGAGTTCAAATGCCATCGAGTTGTTCTAGCTGCTTCCTCTGAGTTTTTCAAGGCTCTACTGTCCTCCGGAATGAAGGAAGATTACGAGAGAAGAGTGGATTTGAAAGGAATTTCAGAACAAACCTTTTCTGAGGTCTTAGACTGTATTTACAAGGCTAGAAATATCCTAACGGATGAAAACATTCTAAGTGTGTGGCACGCAGCTAATCAACTGGCAGTCCTCTTCTTATTAAAAG
Source organism: Ellobium chinense (assembly GCA_033807755.1). NCBI lineage: Eukaryota > Metazoa > Mollusca > Gastropoda > Ellobiida > Ellobiidae > Ellobium > Ellobium chinense. The sequence goes on along the minus strand of JAWQUT010000027.1, from coordinate 1,989,809 downwards.
ACTGTGAAACTTTCGTCAAAAAAATCATGTCTATTAACAATTGTTTTGCAATTTATCAAACCAGTAAGCTACTAGACTCAAAAGAAATCACAAATCTTTCATGGAACTTTATCTTACGAAACTTTGAAACACTGTGGAAGTCTGAAGAAATCCTACTGCTTACCGCCAGTGAAATGAAGCAGTTGGTAGGAAGTCAAGATCTTGTCACAAAATCTGAGGACGAAGTGATAGAAACAATTCTAAGATGGGCTGCTCACAAACCAGACATGCATGTCTCAGAGTCTCTGTCTATGGACTCCCACGCAGTAAACATAAGTACAGAGAGAAGCACTAGTCCACTAACCTACCCGGAGGTAGAAGGCACTCCAGAGGCAGAAGAAAATTATGATCCTGGACTTGACAAACTTAGTCCAAACCTGCAGGGAAATGAAGAACCAACAACTGACGGTGTAAAAGAGCAGCAACGACAGCAGGATGCAGAGAAGCAAGGACTGCAAACTGAACGTCTTACAAAAGAAGGTGACAAATACCCGAAAGATAGGGAGACACTGCTCAATCGAGAGAGTTTTATACCTGATCTACTGGAGGTCTCCAGACTTTGCCACGTCAGCGGAAGATGTATGATGGAAACAGTTTGGGCCAATTCAATGATCCGAGCCAATCAAAGAGCCCTCGATATTGTGCAGGAGGCTACGGGATACCAAATACAGGTTGATCGGCATCACGATTACTGTCCCTCATTTGCTGTCCACAGAAATTCTAGTGTTATGAAGAATGTCGTTCTTGCCATTCAAGGCAAGACAAATGTTACGGCTCAAGTTCTCGTTTTTATGACTCAGAATGGTGACTGGTATGGTTTGGGGGATCCAAATGGAGAACAGGTAGCCGCAGAAACTAATTTAGTGCCATATTCTGCAGTGTGTTTCGATTACAATACATACATTTATGTGGGGAATCAGCAGACTTATGTGTACATTTCATCCATAAACCAATGGAAAACCCTACCCACTCTTAACGCAACAGGCAGCAATCCCAATCTGCTAAGCCTGGGAAACAACTTATATGCCGTCAACAATGACGACAGTCATTCAATCGAAATGCTAAATGTGAAGGATGCCGTGGACGGCACGGTTCAAGGACACTGGTCCAAGATTGGGACTCTGTCCACTACTGACCTGCTTATATCTTGCACGACAACTGTTGCAGACAAGATACTGGTTTTCGGCAGCAAGGAAGGGGAAGATGAAACAATTGTAGAATGTTTCGACACTGCCGCTTTGACCTGTCAGCGACTCCATAATATTTCTGGGCCGTCAACGGGCATGGTTTCTTTCAGAAAAGGTCCTGACACTTTTGTCTTACAAAAAACTGGAGCTCTCTGGAGAGTCCGATCCTCCCAAAGTCCACCCTTTGTAGAGATAAAATACGAAACTTTGCTGTGGGATTTCTATCGGGAACTGAAGGGAGCTATTCTCTACAAAGATGAGCTATGGCTTTTTGGACCAAGTATCCCTTCCAACGACATGGACAAACAATGGGAGTTGACTGTCCCAGGTGTCTTTAAGAGTATACATAATATATTTTGCAACAAAGACTACAAATTCTTCATGCACACTGTCATACCGAAGAAAATCCTGACAGGATCCCTCAAGAAGGTACCCACAGGTGCAGAAAGAGCAGCAAATGCTTCCAACAGCTCTACAGGTATACCTAAAATAACTGGCGGTGTGCGCCGCACGTGACAAAGTAGATTCAATCACCAAATTAAAACGCTTTCAAACAAATAATTGCAATTTGAAATAATTTTGCCATAAGCTGTCAGAGCACACTTTGATAATCTTTCTAAATTTTGGCGAAAGCAGATCTTTGATCATTTCACGTGACACGAGCGATGACGTAAGTGAGAACTTGCTCTCGATTGCCGCGGGAATAAAAGTCAACAAGACTTCTGCAAACATAAATCAAATTTTGACCTCCTCGTTCTCAAAATACTTGCTGTATACTGTTGCTAGAAAAATCTGCCAAACTTAGATCTTGCAGTACTGAAATTTGCCAGACCAAGTCTGCATAACACTTCTCTTTTCAGAAGATGATGCAAAATCACCGTATCGGACAGCTGGTGGAAGTTAAACGACAAATTTATGTAATTTTTTTGTCCGTTTTGGACCACCGTTCGCTGGGTATTTTTTCTGTATTACGTTGCAGTATCACTAATCGCCTTAGTCTGGGAACGGTTTGAAAGCCAAATGCGAGTGTAACGGAATGGTGAATATTCAGTTCGCAAGCATTTTCCTTTTGAATTGGATGCAAAACATTTAAGTGGCTTTGTAGTCTATATGATATTAAGTCATCAGTTCTGGAGAAAACGCATTTTTGTGGATTAGTGGCAGGAAAGCAGAAAATCGGGCATCAGCACTGAATCAGCCAAGTCAAAACATGCGCACACGCAGTTGTACCTTGGATAAAGCAATCCACATATTTACGAGAACACTGCGGCTGTGACACTGTAACTACTTTTTTTTTCCATTTCATTAGTGATTTTATGAAGTGTCAGATGCAAATTCGAGAGTTTACATCTTATATGGTCAGTTAAGCTCGTCATGGGACATCTAAGCGTGGCATAGCCCAAGAAGCAATCAAATAATTTTTTTTTGTTCTGTTGCTCCACTGGATCAGCACTGCCTCTCATCCACAAGGCTTGTATTTTGACAAGGTTCATCGGAGCTTCAGCCGCTGAAAGATCTGTCCAGTTGTGCGTGTGTGTATGTGTGTGTGTGTGTATATTTACCTCATTATATTCTAGTAGCAAGAGATGCACATTCTTATGCGTAGGTGCGACTGTATTCGACATCCCTTCATAGTTGAGGCTATGTGCACAGAAACTGTTTTCCAGTGAAGTGGTAGGTTAAAATAAAATTATCATACTTCCTACATGGGACATTTTGTGTGTGTGTATGTGTGTAGGAGGGGAGAGGGGATAATCTATCCTACTAATCGATGCGCCTAGAAATAAAAATGAAAAAGAAAAAATCGACTGTTTATCCCGTTGGGAAAGTGAAGTGTATTAGATGCCACACAACATGATATCGTACATACCATTCATATTGTAAAAATATCATACACTGATACACGCAAACACATTATACAATATTACAAATGAAATACACTGTACATAATACGTATTACCAGTCGCCGCAGTGCAGCATACTGGTCCCGTAAACTTATTAACATCTGGGTGAAATGAGAATGACAGTTCCCGAAGTTCACCAAAAAAAAAAAATGTTTACCACTCCCTTCAGAGTCGAACCCACAATCCCTTACCTGACAGTCTCCAAAATGTGAGAACCACTCACAAGCTCCCCGGCCAGGCTTAACTTTTAATGATAGGACAGATGAGTGATAGGAATAACCAAAATCTTCCCTCAAAGAACAGTGCATTCGCTAATCTTTCGGACCAGACTCATGCGTTTCACCAAGTTTATTCAGACAGATGACTCTCTTTGACACGCCGATTATGTGGCAATCATTTTTTAAAAATTCTTTTAGTCTACAGAGATATGCACCAAAATATTTGCTTAATTTCTAAACAAGGCAATTTTGATAATTGCCGGTGAGGTTCTTTTAATCTAATCAGGTAATTTAGTTTTAGTTTAAGATTAAAATTTAGTTTTCAGTTTTCATGCTAACGAATTTGTTTCGTTTTAATTTCCCTGTTTTCCCTTGTTTTTCAAACCCATTTCAGTTTTACTCTCAGCGGATTTATTTTTTGATTTGGTTTTTAAAATCGTTTTCATATTTAATTTTTGTAAACATTTTCTTTTCAGAAGTTTTCGTTTTTTAATCGTTTTCGTTTTAGCTTTGTTAGTAGTTTTCCAACGTAGTTTCATTTCATTTCGTTCTATTTAATTTTAATGTAGCTTCATTTCGTATTATTTACATTTGATTTTATGTATCCCACTGCCCTCCAGGGGCCGAAACTTGTTTGAAATTATTTGTCCCAAAATGTTAGCTTAAAAGAGGAAGGCTTGTCGATGATAAAGCCTCTAGAAAGTCCTGTTTGACTTTCCGTAGTCTTTGACTATCGCCACGATCTGGGTTTGTCTCACTTTTATTTTCACTCTTTCTGTAAATATGTAACCGTGTGGAAAGGCATATCAGTAGTAGTACTCTTTCTCTCTCATATTATTAAGGGGGAGGAAGGTGAGTTTAGTCTGATAATTTTTCAGATGTTACATATTATTTTAAGGAAGTGTGTCACCAGGGATTTTACCAAATTACTGTGAATGATCGATTTTGAGAAGAAGGGTCGAAAAAACCTACTCTATAAATTTTTGTCCCTGCCGGGGATCGAACCAGGGTCTCTCAGCTTGCAAGTCTGAACGTGTTACCACTACACCACAGGGACGCTAACTTCACAGCAATTTAATTCTTAAATACCTACTGCCTGAATCGGTCCCTAACTTCCACGTGCGAACCTAGTGTTCACCCGTGACCCAAACACACTTCCCGACTGGTCACAAATACTCTTTTTTTTTTTTCTAATAACGTTTAGGCCCTTTATCCTTTTTCTTTAAAAACTATTTTGATACCAACGAAATGGTCTGAGTTAACGAAGAAATCAATGTTTGGGATATCATTCTACAATAAAATACTATAATTATTAAGGAAGGATGCCGCAAAATATAGAGAAACTTCGAAACGACAGCAGTCTGCACGAATATTTTTTGAAAGCACAATGTTTTTAATACTGTTGAAATTTACTGTATTCATAATTTTTTTAATGCTAATATCAAAGCCAGAAGTAGATCAGTAGGGATAAAATCATTTTCAGATTTTCATATAATTTAGCTTCAGTTTTTGTTTGCAGTTTTTCGTACCATTCTGTTCACTTAAAGTTTTTGTTTTTTTTTAATTGTAGAGTTTGCAAAATCCTTTAAATGTCATTGATGTTTTTTTTTACAATCGTTTTAATTCTTTTTTTTTAAGCTTTTTCAAAATATTAGTTTTAGTTGCTTTTTTTAAAAAAAAGTCTTTAAACAGGTTTAGTTTCCGTGCTTTTTTAAAAACAATCAAAATAGCTTTAGCTTTGTGCCGTCTCGAAAAATTTACTTTGGGTGCATCACAGATGGCTCGCCTTTTTTGTTTTTGCTGCAGTATTGCGGCACTAAATCTGTTTAAAAAAGAAAAAAAGTATGTGAGATGTCATTTAATCAGACTTCATTTTATGTGATCTTCTGTCAGTCCAGGTCTAACGTTTCTAAAAAAATATTATGCCCACATTTAACTTTTAAATTTACTTGCTGATTCGCTAATGTAACCTGAACAACAATTTCTGTGTTATTCACTTATTGTAAGTTCTTTTAGTCTGTTGTGGATCAAAATTCTGATATCTTTGAAGTTACTCTCTCTCTCTCTCTCTCTCTCTCTCTCTCTCTCTCTCTCTCTTTCAATCTCTCTCTCTCTCTCTCTTTCAATCTCTCTCTCTCTGTCTGTGTGTGTGTGTGTGTATGTGTGTGTGTGTGTGTGTGTGACTGTCTGTCTGTCTGTCTTTATTTATTTTATTTATTTGTTTATATAGATAATCAGTGGCTTTAATTTGATATGCGCCAAAATTCAGCAGTTATAATTCCACACTAGGGTTTGAAGTTTCCACTGAGATTCATACAAATAGTATCGTATTTTTTTTTCAAGTTTTGTCGCTAAAATCTAAATGTAAAGATATTTTGCGAGATAGGTTTTTTTTTTCTTTGACATGTCCATAAGTTTTGGTTTTTTTCATTCCAGAACTGGCTCAACACGTTTACGAAGTATCACGAAGATCGATTCGATTAGTAAGACTTCTGAGTTAAGACTTTCATGTTCACAACCAATTGGCAAACAAATTAACAACAAACTAAAGTGAAAACATAGTCTAATTCATGGAAATTACAAGACCCACTCTCGCTAAGCATTACAAAACTGGTTGAGCATCATCGAGATGAGATAACACTCCCAGAATGTAAGAAAATGATGTGGCTTTGGCTTTTTCTTATTCATATATACTGCTTATGATAAATTTCTTATTCCGGTGTGTAACCTGTTGCTGACAGATCGATATTATTAAAATTTGAACAAAAACAAAACTGCAGTAGTGGATTTTATTATTTCATTGTCACTAACATTATCCTTGTCTGCAGTGAGAGGTGATGTAATTGATTGTTCAGTGAGAATTCTGTATGTTCTCACAGGATTGGATGCCGAAACAGAATAACAGCAGGCTAATGACTGTTGAAAAAGAATAAAACTCGTTATGCTATCATTATTAGTTGCTCATCTCTCTCTCTCTCTCCTCCTCGTTTTCTCTATCTCTCTATCTCTATCTCCTCTCCCCCTTCATTATTTATATCTATCTATCTATCTATCTATCTATCTATCTATCTATCTATCTATCTATCTATCTATCTATCTATCTATCTATCTATCTATCTATCTATCTATCTATCCCTTCGCCTTTTCTTTATTCAGCGTTGTTTCGTTTAATCACTCTCTCTGTTGCTGGTATCTGTCAAACACCGACATGCTCTTTTGTAAACCATGTGCTCGGCCATCCCGCCATGACGATAGGTTGGCCATTATGGAACAGACTAGTTACAATTACTTACTGCCCGACAAAGACAACCCCACACAAATGCATCCCCTTACATTCAATCTTACTTATGAATTAGCTGTAATTTAAAACAACTTGTCAGGTGCCCCACCCTGCTCCCTACATAGTCCTTTCGCATCCTTACAGAATAGTGTATGGTACTGTTTTTACAGGGTGACATGCAAACTCGGGATGTTCCCAGAAGTATCTTCTAAATGGTGGATCCAACGGCTGATAGTGAATGAATCTGAGTTCACCGTAGGTTTACAGGCTAGTCTTAAACTGAATATCGCATGGGGCATGTGAAACCTATGTATTTTTTCCCAATCGATGCGTACGCTTAGGATTAATTTTTAAGCACTACGTATCATACCAGAGTTTTTATGACTGAACAATAGTCTACATAAATTATAGTTACGGACTACTGCAAATCTAACATACACGCAAAGATTGTCCGCCCTCGCATAGCCTTACTATCTGCAACAGAAAAGTCGGTGAAGATGAACAGAACCGGATAACATGACAGGCGCTATTACTCTTTGAGAGGCGCGGGACCCTACTGGCGCAGGACCCTATGGCAACACCCACAGTAGGCTATCCGTAGGTTTCAGTTTCATTCTAATGTCATAGATTTGGCACATCTCTTTCCAGGAAAAAACTTATCTCTGCCGTTTGTCGTGTTTAGGTCGTTGCACACACCACATGCGTGCACTGGTCGATAATGTACATCTAATCACATAGCAGACTACGAATAACCTCATGCGAAGTGGTCTGGCCTCGGCGTTTATGAAACCAAGCCACATACAATTTACAGATCTGAAAATCTCCTCCATTTTTATCCTCAAGATGGACTACATGAAGTATTTGAACTACCGCCTGAACTCAGATACTTCCCAACTGTTCACAGCCACACTGACTACAGCTTGTTATGTTTCCAAAATCTGAAGTCGTTTTTTTTTTTTTTTTCAAACCTACGTCACTACTTGTAAAGCATTCACCAAAGTCAAAAAGGCCCTACTGCGCCTTTGCACGTCCTTTCCAACAAATAAACATAATGTCCAAAACGACGATGTTTTAAAAATGTCCAGTAGATAAAAGTGAGGAGTTTCCCGTAACAATTTGCTTCCTGGGACTATCCTTCGTAGGTGCAGGGTATATGGAAAGACTTGACAGGAAGGCTAGATCTGCATATTAAAAATATTAAAATAGTCCCACAATTTGTAAGATTTCTCTTCCTCTGTCTCTGTGTGTATTTCTCTAATATGAATATGTCTCTCTTTCTCTCAGAGAGAGAGAGAGAGAGAGAGAGAGAGAGAGAGAGAGAGAGAGAAAGAGGGGGAGAGAGAGAGAGAATCTTTTGTGTGTGTGTGTGTGTGTGTGTGTGTGTGTGTGTGTGTGTGTGTGTGTGTGTGTGCGCGCGTGCGTGCGTGCATGCGTGGGTGCGCGCGTGCAGATTTCCATTGTAAAGCACCCACTTGTAATTCATACCAGAAACTGCAACAGAAATGTAAGTATTATTTTTATCATGATTACTAGTTTTTAATATAAATAAAGCCACCCTTTCCAGGAAACTCTGAAAAGTGCCATTCCTGAATCTGGTTCTTCTTTACGTTTCAGTTTCAGTTTTACTCTGCCCCATATCTTCTGACTAAGCATTACCTGATCCCTCTTACGGCCATCACCACCACCTCAACTGCAGTCCGACATATCACCCACGCTACAGAAAAGCACAAGAATTACATAAATCTATCAAGTGACATATGCTGGAAAATTAACACCTATGGCAAAGACTGAAACTGCGCCCCTGTCCAAACATACTCTTAGCTAACTTTCCCATAAGTATGATAATATTAGCCCAAAAGCATAAGTCAAACTATTTAATGACTTACCAGAAAATCACAAGAGTGCACACCTTCGTTTACTGGCGCAAATTGGTTTATCCTGTGCTCACACTAGCCAGTCATTGTAAAGACTGTTTATTGTTTACGGCAAGGAGACTTCCAGGGACAAGCCTTGGTCAAGAAGTGTACGAGAGCGCTTGTTGGTGTTATCGACAGGGAGATAAACAGAGGGGAATAGTAGTCAAAAATAATTTTCCGTTTTTCAATACTTTTTCTCTCCAAAAATTATCTATGATGCCCACCGAGTCAGTTCTGTGAAGAAAGAGCATCGTTCTGTAACCCAGCGCGTATATAATATGACGCAATAAGGAGAGCTAGAGTTTGGGTTTGGGTTTGGCCCTTACGTCCAGAATTATTCCCCTTCCCCGAGCAGCAGAAGCCTGTGGCAAAAACGCTGACGTCACTTACGTTCCAGCAGCTGCTACAGATCCCTCTACCTGACAATGTATTATTCAGCTTTTAATTAAGGTTCTGGTATTCCAGATTCAAACGTCAAGTTTGATAGTGTAAGCCACAAAAAATATTCTGCATTTTTATTGCCTCAGCATGATTTTGTTTGGCATATCTACAGTTCACAAAGGAATTAAAACAATCATACCAACATGCTATCACCCGTCCGCAGAGCACTGGCTAGACAGCTTGGCCATGTGGCAAGAACGTATTTGACGTAAGCTTATGGCCGCCACGCGCGCAGTGATTGTAACAATTCGAACTTTGGATAATGTAACTCCGTGGGTTGTCTGGGGCCAGCAGAGGCGTTATATCATTATGACAGACACTTGAAACACTGTTTTATTGGAATAATAGGGCATCGTATGATTTAATATGGTCTGTAGGACGGTGCAGTCTTCCTTTAAAAAGCCCAAGAGCGAACGAACGAGCCGCTGTCGCTCTTACAGATCAAGTCTTTTGACAACTGGCCTCCAGTTTTGCACAACCCGACGAAGCGTGAATGGCTGGTTCGGTTTCTTTCACTAAACCAGGCTTTAACTCGATTCTTGCGATTACTTTTCATAATATGAAACTGTGATAGGGAGTCTGCTGAAGGCTACATACGTAAGTTAACAACTACTATCTTGTTTTAATGCAGCGTTATTTCAGTGAGCCGTAGAAATTCAAAACGTAATGAATAAGCAAATTAAGTTGGGAAAATTGCTGGAGTAGAATAACCATGAGGTGTTAACATTTAGCAATCCCCAGACATATGATGCTTTAAAGGGAAAATCAAGAATTCTTGTCTTTCGGGTCCCGTTTCACAAACCTATTACAATGTAGGCCTACCTATATGTGTTGTATTTAACTGGTCGGAGAGCGAAAATCCCAAATAGTTCTGTCTTATATGTCGATCAACGTGAGATTCTTTTATGCCTCTCATCGTGTTTGAAGCAGCTAATAGAAGCTTTTTCATAGCACTATTAAGTTTCGTAATGAAGTTTTTTTTTCATTATCCATTGCTTGACACGCCTACCAAAAAAGTCCTGTACTATAAAACACAGTACCGTGTAATTATGTAACATTAAATACAGTAAGCTTATCGTGTAATGTATTCCAAACTGAAATAGTATTTGAGGTGGAACACTTTTTGCAATCTTAATCTAACCTGGTGAAATTGAAAGATGTTTTAAGAGCCTCTCTAATCCAGGTCTATGTACAAAGTGATGAGAGTGATCGTGCTGTGTGATGTGTACTGAGATGAATGAGCACTCCTTTGTCTTGTCAACCCCCTATCCTCTATACTGAATGTGTCATGAGCTTTCAACATATTTTGTAGCAAAGTTGTTGATATTTTCTTTCATGCATTCCTATCTCCTCCTCCGGTGAATCAGTAAATCTTCAACAAAGAAGACCCCCTTCCCCCCCCCCCCCCCCCNCCAAAAATAAAAATACAGCCTAACAATAATATTCTAAATAATTTTTCATTTTTAACACTACTAAGGGAATGGAGGTGGGGGTGGGGGGAGAGGCTATACCGATTCCATGTCTCCATTTCAGACGGCCTAAGGCTGAATATGATAGAGTTAGTTACAACCTTCACGTTGGAATCAAATCGAAACAAAGTTTCCTCCGTTTTCTCAATTCACAGATCAGATTAATAACACATGGATCACCAAGAATCAGTTGAAATGGATATATCCAGTAAACACGCGGTAGAATTTATGCGAGGGCTTGGTGTGTATAAAGACAATCCTGCATTCTGTGATGTGACGGTGGTCATTGATGATCATGAGTTCAAATGCCATCGCATAGTTCTTGCCACGGCTTCTGAATATTTTAGGGCTCTCTTGTCTTCGCGGATGAAGGAAGACTTAAACAGAAAAGTTCATCTGATGGGAATTACGTCTCATACCTTTACAGAAATACTGGAATGTGTGTACAAGGCAAAGAACATCGTGACAGAGAAGAATGTCTTCGATATTTGGCACGCAGCAAACCAGCTACAGATATCTTTATTTGTAAAAGATTGTGAGATATTCATCAAAAGTTTTCTCTCTCCTAAAAACTGCTTTGCCATTTACCAAACAAGTAAATTACTATTTTGGCCGGAAATTACAAAGCTTTCATGGACTCTAATTTTACATGAATTCGATTCTCTGAGAAACTGCGCCGAAATCCTCCAGCTCACAGCTCGCGAGATGAAGGAGCTTGTGTCAAGTCCAGAGCTCGTCACAATCTCGGAAGACAGAGTGGTGGAAACCATTCTCAGGTGGACAGCACACAAACCAAAGGAAAATATTCTCTACCAGAGGACAGAGTCGAACACAGAAAACAAATGTGCGGCGAGCAATGAAATATCCAGTCGCGAAGCCAATGTGACTGACCTGCCAAGACAAGAGAACTTTCGCCAGACACAGACAGAAGATTTCCCTGGTACTACAGAAGATTTCCCTGGTACTACAGAAGATTTCCCTGGTACTACAGAAGATTTCCCTGGTACTACAAGAAAAGAGACAGAACAAAAACGACAACAAAATACAACACAACGAAGCCACGATACTGAAAGTTTTTCAGACAGGGATGAAAAGTCAAGGGTGCTCACTGATAATGTACCCAATCGCGCTGATTATCTAACTGAGCTCCTGGAAGTATCTAGGATTTGTCTCCTCAGCGGAAAATTTTTGATGAAGACACTGTGGGCGAATCCAACAATCCAATCCAATCCACAAGCCCTTGATATAGTGCAGAATGCCATTGATTATCAAATGAAAGGTGACCGGCGTCACGATTTCTGCCCCTTATCTGCTGTCCACAGATCGTCAAGTAAGATGGAGAATGTCATCGTTGCTATTAACACTAAGAACACCTCAGATATCTTAGTTTGTAGAGAACAGAACGGCCAATGGTCCTTTATACAGAAGCATGAACGTGCCTTGGTTACCGCATCTTCTGCGGTCTGCTTCCAAAATAATGTTTACATTGGATCAGACCATGGCAATATAAGCATATACATTGCATCCCTGAACCAGTGGAGGGATTTGCCTGCCCTGTCTTTTCCCGAGAAAGTGCTCGAATTATTAACACTTGGAAATCTCTTGTACGCAGTCTACAAATACAATGACTCCTACTACATTGAAATGATTAATATCTGTGACACAATTGATGGTCGGGGTCAGGGACGGTGGACAAAAGCTGGAACCTTATGTACAACCGAGATAAGCATATCTTGTACGACCATCGTTGATGACAAGATTGTTTTCTTTGGACACAATGATGCGAATGACTATGTGATCGTGGAACTGTTCGACACAATCACAATGTCGAGTCTACGTTTAAATGATATAGCAGGACCATCGACTGGGATGGTTTCTTTCAAGAATCAAACTGATGCTTTCATCTTGCAGAAAAATGGAACTTTGTGGAGAATCAGATCTTGTTTCACAGCTCCTTTCGTTGAGATCAAGTACGAAACATTACTGTGGGACTTCTATCGAGTGCTGACTGGGGCAGTTCTCTTCAGAGATGAGCTCCTACTTTTCGGAACATGTATTTCTTCAAACTACAAGGGGCTACAGTGGGAGCTGGCCGTGTCGGGTGTCTTCAAAAGAATAAGATTCATTCCTTGTAACAGTGACTACAAATGCTTCACGCATACCGTACTCCCCAAAATGGTTTTGACCACAAAGACTGGTGTGCAAGGTTCTGTTTCATTTGCCAAGTGTGCCAACGTTGGTGGAGATAACCTCCCTGCTTCGGCTACCCCATTTGGTGGTGCATCTTCTCCTGCCTTCGGTGGCTTTACCTTCGGCAGTTCATCTGCAGGATTTGCTAGAGGAGGGTATTCGCCTGCGGCTACTCGTGCTAAGAAGCCAATCACCAAGAAAAGCATCTCTGGAAAATGACAATCTAGTTCTCCGAAATCTACTTAGAGAGGTGTAATCTGTAACCATGTTTCAAACTTTGAAACTGACAGGCTTTTGAATGCAAGCCCATGCTTTGCAATCATGCATGCTAGACTGTCACAATGGAATTATGCATTCTATTATGTACGCTCTTGCATGGTGTTTCATGGCCACATACACTCACTGGGACCTCAATCTTAAGGGAGACTAGTATTTGCTTTAGCACAAACTCATACTTGATCCTCTCTTGCAAACGAAATCTATTATGGTATTACCTGATGCACCAAACTTCTTGGAGGAAATAATTTTGAAACGAAAACACAATTTTGTATGGCTATCTGCGGTTAATCAGGAGTTCATTTATGTAGTCCATGCATTATCTCGTGTATGGTTAATGGTATGGCCAATCTGATATATGTTACGGGTTATTCAAGAGTTTGTCTTCTCTCTAGTTTTAATATGCCATTTGTTTTTTTATTGAGATGGCATCCCAAACTCCCAGCCAAGAGAGCAAGGGGTGAATGATTTCTTTACACTTTGGCCCAAAGTATCAACCTACGTTAAGTAGACTGTCTGTCTACATGGATTCGAGTAAATATAATTTTAAAATTGCATGCTGAATTCAGAATTACAATATGAAACATTCAATAGAAGAATGGGTCCACAGAACATGATGCAAATAAGGAAGCTGTATTATTCACCGTTCTCTTTGTCATCAAGTGATGAATCCATAAAACTGCTCAAGGCGTTTTGGAGTGGAGAGAGCGAATAAAGAGAAAGGATAAATTATGGAACTTAATATGACCGCTCGCATATCTGCTCAGCAACACAGTCATATTAGACAGCAATTTTGACCTCAACGGGAAATAAGGACCTTTATTTCAACCTGTTGTCAAATACTGTTTACTTTTCCGGTTGTTGTTGGTTTTTTTTTTAATCCTTAGATCCTCTCTCATTCATCTGTAAATAACAAGCAGGAGAAGAACAACACTACCCATTTCAAAGTTTGCTACTACTTTCGAGTTATATTTAAAACCAAACAAACCAATGCACAGTAAGAGGCAAAAAAGCATTATTCAGGTATGTTGATCTATGAAAAACGAAACGGAAGGAGAGAGAGAGAGAGAGAGAGGGCGGGCGGGAGAGAGAGAAAAAGAGAGAGATTCTTGCTTGACACATCGCACTAATCATATTTAGTTTTTACACAACGGTGTTACTGAAAATCTTTATTTCATTATAAACAAGAAAAGGCATTTTTTGTTTTGTCTTTTAATTTTGTACCCGCCGACTTTTCTTCCGGCTTCGTCCAAACAGAATGAAACTGAAAAACTGAAAGAAGAGCCCGATAAGCCCGACAGAGGGGATAGGTGATAATGACGTTCCATGAAAAGTATGATTTACCAAGAAGACGAAATTACAACGACTTTTTTATACCGTCGCCGAGGCATATGGTGAAGTTGGGATGGAAAACTGGAGGGTTGTTGTTTTTTTTTTTTTCCAGGAAAAGGTAATGAATCCTCTGACCTCTCTGTTGGGCATTTTCAGTTTCTCTTTCATTCTATCTGATGGTCTCTTTCGACTGATCATGGCGGGCTATTCCCTGTCCAACTCCCACCAACACTATTTGTCATCGTCAAAATCATCATTACACTAAGTAGCCCACAAGAATTACATAGCTTAATATTCAGCATTATACATCTTACAATACAAAATAGCTTAAGCTTTCATATCTGCCACAGGCTGCGGGCGTGATAGCAAAGACTTGTCTTTTGTGACAGTGATAGGACCGTACTTTTCACGTGCACAAGGGTGAGAATTGATATGATCTTGCTTCTCTTCTTTAATAATAATTATGATAGTTATTATTTTAATATAACTTAAGGTTATCATCCTGTTGTTTCGTGTCTAATGGATGAAGATGAACAGTAGATGAGAAAATTCAGACAGTGGAAACGAAACAAGAGGTCAAACACCATCTAATTCAGGTCTGAGACATACTGACGTTTGGGTCCCCCCTCCATCCCCCACCCCCCACTCCCTTCCCAACCACCTCCTCCCCACATACACGCACACAAAATAATAGCACTCGCTTTCTTGCTCTCTGCTACGTGCATAAGAGTATCTTCCTGGTTTTCCTCCAATACTTCGCGCGATCGCATAGGCCTAGGCAGCGCGGCGACGAAGCGTTGCGCAGTTTCAGTTTCTCGCTTTTCCAGGAAAGCTCTTTTATTTCCTGACACGGCAGTAAAATTCTCAGACTTCAGACTAGAACCAGGGGCCAGAGTTGTGACGAGGACTCTATGCAACCCACTGATATACGTAAGTTAATAATAGTTCTGTCTAGTTTTACAGCAGCCAGATCTTTGCATGCGCTATGATACAGATCTGGCCATATGAACCACTGTATATATCGATACCGTATTTCCAAACGAAACTGAAACCACGCAGCAAAAGGTAATATGTAGAGCAGCTGCTAGCATAATATAAACATTTCTTTTCATCTTTGTCATCTAGAAATCTTCAAATCTCAGAGCATTAAGAAATGATTAGATGTGACTGGATGGTTGTAATCAACGGGCGAAGGAAGAAGCGATCAACTCTTGGATAATTTCAAACAGCAAACGGGCTTTTACCGAAAATTATGAACTCATACCTAACTGTGTAACAACACAGGACTTTGACATACAATTCCACTAAAATTGATGCAGCTGATGGTAGCTATTTCTCTTTTTTTTTGCCGTTCCATCTTTAAGATTCGACTGTTTCACGTTCACTGTGCTACTAATCATAATCCTGTTTCATGACTTTTACCCTGACGTAGAGACTTATGCATTCGAAATTTGAAACTGCGCACTCAGCCTGACTTAAAGACAGCTGTAATCACATTTAATCTCCCCAACCTTGAGATCCCACTCTTTGAGTTTGAGTGCACAAACGTACAGGTGCTGCATGTGTATGTGTGAGTGAGTATGAGTGAGTGAGTATGAGTGTATGCCTGTCTGTGTATGTATTTGTGTGCATGTGCTGTATGTGTAAGCTTGTGTGTTTGTGGAGGTCTGCATTTGAGTTTGAGTGTATGTGCAGGTGGCTATTACGCGATTCGAGCCCTCCTGGGGGAGAAGCGATATATAAATACACATTATCATTATTATGAGCAACAGTAGAAGTAATATTAGTATTATTATTATTATTTGGTCAAAATGTCAAGCGCGTTTCGGGGCAGTGTTGCCACTCGTAAGGATTTTCGCCTACGGTGGGGTAAAATAACTCTACGAAAAGCCACTTTCCATTATTTATGGAGATTACATGACTTTTTCCCCCCGTCAATTAAGTTTCAGCATCGTGCATAGGGGAAAACATCAATCTCGCCTTAGAGGGGAAACGCACGTGGCCAGAGTGGTAATATTGTTCCGAGGTCAGGACAAATCAACGCACATGCCATAGTCACCTGCTGGACGGAATCTTTTGAACTGCCTGCTTGCATAGTCGTTCAACCTTCTTCTTATTATCTAATTTCCTGGGTGTGTTGTGCTGGGTGTGTTGTACAGTGTGTGCTGGGTGTGTTGTACAGTGTGTGCTGGGTGTGTTGTACAGTGTGTGCTGGGTGTGGTGTACAGTGTGTGCTGGGTGTGTAGTACAGTGTGTGCTGGGTGTGGTGTACAGTGTGTGCTGCTGCAAGATGAAGGACGAAGCTGTGTCTTACATCTCCCGCTCCGTCACACGTATATAGCCCTAAGCCTTCAATGCTCATTAAACACTGCACAAAATTATCTATATCCCTTGTGTAACCGGGTGGCAAGGTATGTTTATATATAGCATTCTTTCTCTTATATTTAAAAGGGAGGAATGTGAGCTCAGTCTCATAATTTTCCAGATGTTCCATATTATTTTAGGGAAGTGTATCACCAAGGATTTTACCAAATTACTGTGAATGATAAATCCTCAGAATATGGGCCGAAAAAACCTACACTAGAAATTTCCTGTCCCTACCGAGGAATCGAACCAGGGTCTCTCAGCTTGCAAGTCTAAACGTGTTACCACTACACTACAGGGACGCTAACTTCACAGCAACTGAATTTTTAAATATCTACTGCCTGAATCCGTCCCTACTTCCACGGGCGAGCCTAGTGTTCAACCGTCTAGCACACTTCCTGACTTCTCACACTCCCCCCTGCTTATCCATGTCATGTCCTCATGACAACTGACAGCTCTCGATGAGCATGACGTCATTCTTATAATATGATATCTCTATTCCATCGGCATACTGTCCACAATGAACCTGAGGTCATTCTCATATATGGTTATCTCAGTTCTTAGAATACTACCTCCCACTTTCTCTTATGTCCCTGCCTATGGGTTACAGAACCCTCTACTCTCGTTACTGCATCCCTAAGGCCCCAATGAGACATCCTGCCGACGTCGCCAAGTGTAACCGGGTGGCAAGGCATATATGTATAGTATTCTTTCTCTTATATTTAAAGGGGAGGAATGTGAGCTCAGTCTGATAATTTTCCAGATGTTCCATATTATTTTAGGGAAGTGTGTTACCAAGGATTTTACCAAAATAATAACTGTGAATTATCAATTTTGAGAATGTGGGCCGAAAAAATATACACTAGAAATTTCCTGTCCCTGCCGGAGAACCGAACCAGTGTCTCTCACTTTGCAAGTCTGAGCGTGTTACCACTATACTACAGGGACGCCAACTTCACAGCAATTTAATTCTTAATTATGTACTGCCTGAATCGGTCCCTACTTCCACAGGCGAGCCTAGTGTTCACCCGTGACCCTAGCACTAGCACACTTCCCGACTGCTCACACGTCTTGTGCAGTCACCCTCCAACGTGACTCTTCAAAACAGATTAATTTAATGGTCTCGTCGCGGGAGGTTGTCAGTCAGTCAGTCAGTCAGTCAGTCAGACAGGCAGGCAGGCAGGCAGGCAGGCAGGCAGGCAGGTGTTTCGTGGCTTTTCTTGCGGTAAGGGCACATCTCGGTTATGATCCCTTATGTTCTACTGTTTTCCTCTGTAAGAGAAGGGGAGGTGAGAGAACAGGAGGGTTCGAACCCTTTTCTTTCGTTGTTTTGCTCCATAGATACTTTTAAGGCACGGTGCACTTGCAGCAAAAGCTGCAGCTCTACAGATATATAAATCTACTGGGTCATATTCTACTGCTCACTGAACTTAGTCCACAGTTAACTGGAGGCTTTCCCGGCAAACTTCTGCTACAATTTTTTTTGGCCAGCGAGCGTCTTGATCCGTCTGTCTCTAACGGTTGAGAATGTCTACTGTGTACCGGTGAAACGACAAAATTTCACGTTCTCGCTTCCACAGCGACTGCTGGCTGGCTGTACTCAGCGTAATGAAGTTTAATTCAAGACCTTTCTGAACATCTTTAAAAACAATTGTTGCTGCCAAAAGGAGGAGTCCAATTTCTTCTTTATATTTCTGAACGAATGAAGGCGTACATAAACTTTCTTTACTATGTAATTCTCTTCCTTCTCCACCCCAGGTCTTTAAAGATGAGCAGCCAAGAACCAACACAAACTGAAAATTCCCAGAAATACGCTGTGGAGTTCATGCGAAGTCTTGGGATTCAGAGGGACAACCCTGGATTTTGTGATGTGACAGTGGTCACTGATGGACATGAGTTCACATGTCATCGCATTGTTCTTGCCACTGCTTCTGGGTTTTTCAACGCTCTGTTGTCCTCGGGAATGAGGGAAGACATAGAAAGGAGAGTTGATTTGAAAGGGATATCGCCTGAGACCTTCACAGAAATACTGGAATTCGTCTACAAGGCAAAGGACATCCTCTCTGAGAAAAATGTTTTTGATGTCTGGAACGCTGCAAATCAACTCCAGATACTCGTATTACTAAAAGATTGCGAGTCTTTTGTCAAGGAAAAAATTTCTAACGAAAACTGTTTTGCCGTTTACCAGACAAGCAAATTACTGGACTCTCAGGACATAGTCGCTTATTCTTGGAACTACATTTTACGAGAGTTTGATTCGGTGAGGTGGTCGGATGAAATCCTCATGCTTACCGCCAGTGAAATGAAACAGCTGGTGGCAAGTCAAGATCTTGTTTCAGTTTCCGAAGACAGAGTTGTGGAGGCCATTCTGAGGTGGGCAACCTATAGGTCAGAAGAAGGCACATCTGATTGCCATTTCAAGCCGGCCATAGAAACAACTGGAACAAGCAACAATCAGAACTCGATTACCGAAGGGTCTGACAATCCAGGAGAAGAAAATATAAGCTCATCGTTACAGCAACATGTCCAACAAGAACAACTGGAAAAAAGTGTCGCCAAGGAAGACGGAAAGCATGTATTCAGCAGGATTGAGAATCTCCCTGAGCTGATGGAAGCCTCTCGAGTTTGCCTCCTCAGCGGGAGCTATCTGATGGAAGTACTGTGGACGAATCCTATGATACAAGCTAGTCCAAAGACACTTGGTATTATACATCAAGCCATTAGATATCAGTTACAGGCAGATCGGCGTCAAGATCGCTGTCCTGACTTTGCTATTCATAGAGCCTCTTGTAAAATGGAAAATGTTCTCCTTGCTATTAACCAAGGTACCTGCTGCGATACCCTAGCATGCAGAAAGCAGGATGGTAAGTGGTGTTATGTTGGAAAGCGAAGCGCTGGCCCCTTTGTTCCTTATTCTGCATCATGCTACGATGACAATATTTACATTGCCACAGACAGTGGAACAATCATTGTGTACATGACCTCCATTAAGCAGTGGAGTAACCTCCCTAATCTGTCAACAGCATCATCTCCACTAGCAATGATACCCTTGGGCAATTTCTTGTATGCAGTCTACAAAGACGGCGACCGCCATTCTATTGAAATGATAAATGTAAGGGATACTCTTGATGCCAAGATCCAAGGACAATGGCGTAAAGTTGGGACTTTGTCCACGACTGGGATAAACATCTGTTGCACCACATCAGTTGGCGACAAGATCATTCTGTTTGGGTCCGAAAGTGGAAAAGAAGACACGATTGTGGAATGTTTCGACACTAATAGCCAGTCAAGTTCCAGACTGAATGAGATGCCAAAGCCGTCCGCAGGGATGATATCGTTCAGAAAAGACAACGAGGCTTTTGTCTTGCAGAAAAGTGGAGCTCTCTGGAGAATCAGAACCTGTCCCGATCCTCCCTTCATCGAAGTCAAGCATGAAACTCTGTTATGGGATTTCTATCGGGACTTACAGGGGGCTGCCCTTTTCAAGGACGAGTTGCTGTTATTTGGACCAAGTATCTCATCAAGCGTGGCAGATGAGCAGTGGGAGCTGGGAGTTCCAGATCTCTTCAAGAGAGTTAGGAATATAACATGTAATGAAAACTACAGCTGTTTCATGCATGCCGTGATCCCCAAAGGGTCTTAACTGTCACGTAAAGCTCGTGTCGTGTGCATGTGACGCACTGAGGCATGACGAGAAAACATTCAGTATGGGTCACCTGATAATGATATGATAAATGGCCGATATGAGACATCCTTTCCAATCATGCATGCCTCTTGGCCGGGGAGCGGGAAGTTTCGGTAGGCACTGGTTGCTGGTGACGAAATGGGTGATTTCGTGCCAAAAGCATTATGGCACCTAGTTTAATAAAGAAAAGTATTTCTTTTCATTCTACAACCGTCAGTTTGAATCAGAAGGCAAATTGAAGTTGTTTTAACGCAGGTTGTCGGTCTGTTGGTTACTTCTTTCCTAAGTTAGCGTTTCTTTAATTACTGAACTAAAACAATGGGAAATAATAGAAGACAGTATGCTGTAAAAATATGTTTCTTCATTATTCTTAAGAAAACAAATGTTTCTATTCTGTTAATTTCTACCACTGCAGTGCAGCTTGGGTGGGGGAGGGGAGGTAATGGGAGATGGAAAGGAGGGTGGTGACTTGACAGATCTGGCTTCATCTTGATCAAATATGTCTGCATTTATGATACGTTAATCCCAACCATCAACTTATATTTCGTCCATGTCATCATTCTTGAGAACATGATAAAACTGACCAATATGCTGTGGTTTACACATTATCAACAACATTTTCTTGTTTGTTTTCGCTGACTTGTCATCACTTTGTAGTTGGTATTATGTTAGTGCTAAAGTGTCTGCGCGCAAGTTCCCTTTGCTTGAATGATTTTAAGCGTGTTATGATGTCTTGTTCCTATGCATAAGTTATGATAAATATCATCTTATGTCATTCTTAACACTGTTGTAATCTTCTTTCATTATTATATTAATCAAACTATAATATACTCCTCTTGCCGTGACGTCTTTTTTTTTCTGTAGCCATTTTTTATTACCTTACATTAGCAATGCATAAATACTGTATTTTGTCATGTATGAGTAGCTACGCTCTGGACTTTCTCACACAGTAAGCTTGTCAAATTATTCCCTGAAAACTAAGATTTTTTTTTAAATTTCCACACTATCACTGATCCCCTATCCACTGGCGTAAATTGATAGCGGAAAGAGAGCCGGGGAAAAGCAGCTACATGTATTTTATTTTTGAGTAGAGAAGGTGAAGTGTCCAGAAGAAAATTACCAGATCCACTATCGCCTTTGTGTAAAAAAAGGCAACGGAAATGGGCTTTATGCCTGATTTTACACCTCCTGGAACAGAAATTTAGGAAAATTCACCAGAAGCTCAAGCTCTCTCTCTCTCTCTCTCTTTTCTCTCTCTCTCTCTCTCTCTCTCACACACACACACACACACACACACACACACACACACACGCACGCACGCACGCACGCACGCACGCACGCACGCACGCACGCACACACACACACACACACACACACAAAGTCACCTATTAATCGTCCAGAAATGTGCAAAACAAAATGAGGAAACATCTTACTTAAGAAATCTAAGGATGCGGTTTTCTGTATCATTTCACTAATCAATGACTAGATCTCACTCGTCAACAACTACATTTCTACTGACACGTATAATTAATGTTGACTCGCTATAACCTCAGCAGTAAAATACAATTAACCCCGATTAATCTCAACTCCTTGGGAGTACAGAAACTGCGATTGAGAGGAGTTGCAATTAAATGGAAATTGTGAATGGATTCTAGTTAAACTGATCGAGTGAACTGTATGTATTATTTATGGATGGTCTGATATGAAGTAGGTCTATTTCATGTGATACTGTTATGTATATTTCCACAATTTCTAATATGCTATGCTATGCTATTCTATTCTATTCTATTCTATTCTATTCTATTCTATTCTATTCTATTCTATTCTACTCCAGAAACAATTTCCCTCGATCTTTCTGTGGTATATAGCCTGGTTCTGTATATTTTGGTATCAGCTTCTGCCCTGTCATCGCCTTTCATCCCTTCCATCACCTCTTTCTCCTTCCTTATAAATATATAAATGATCGGTCAGTGTAAAGTTACATTAATTCGATTTTGATTTGCTTGAATATAGTAGACTAGTGGATTAGTCTAGAGAAAATTAATATGCAACACAATCTATGGCTGAGTTTGTTTATTTTAATTTATTGTTTATTCGATATTCTGCCACCCTGTCTGTAACTCCAATATGATGGGGAAGAAGAAGGAGAAGAGACGGTAAGATCTGTCAAAGCTGCATCATCCAATCATTAACATCAGAAGGCAAATCCTTCCTTTAACTACTTTAAGTGATCAGGACACTGCCTTGACTCAGATGGGTTTGTTTTCATATTTCAGATAATAGATGTCTTTATACCATAAGGTTTGTAGGGGATGTGGGGAGAGGAGGGGGGGCAGTAAGTTTCTTCTTATGCAGTATGAAATACTTTACTCATGAAATTCTGAAAAACATGAGTGTGTGATCGAAATTAAATGAGTGAATTGTTGCATCAAGCCTTTTCTCTCCTTATATACCCTAGGCGGGCAGGCCTTTAAATGATGCAAGAAATTGTATACTAGCATTGCAAAGAGGAGGAGTCTCTTCTGACACCTTGGTAAAAGGAATTCCCAGTGATACAGTTACTGAGATAGATGTGGTCATGACACGCCTTATTTTGCGTCTTTTCATTGCTACCATATGTATATTATTTTGCTGTTGATATTCTTGATGTAACAGACTAAGTGTAGCAAAGATGACTGCATAACTTGGTTTTTGTTGCTGGTGATGGTGGCATTAGCAGGAGTTGTAATGTTGCAGTAGTTGCAGCTGAAGTAGGTATAGATGAACACTTGAACACATAATTTAATAAGAAATTTGCAGGAACCCACTAAATCATTCCACATTAAGTATATTTCATTGCCTTGATGACAAGAAACAATAAGGGTTGCCTGCTTCAGTTAACTCCTAGGCTAGCAAGATCATGCATCACTAAGGATCATGCTGCAATTGATTAGCAATGAAAAATATGCCGTATCTGGCCTTGATTTGAGTACGTCAGTGGTTGGGTCACCAACCAAGGTTGGATTTATTGCAAGTCAGAGAAACAATGGTTTAATGTTTAAAAAAAAAAAAAAAATGGGGTGATGGGGGTTTGGGAATGCTTCATAAAGATTAACTGTTTGGATTATTGCCAGTCCCATGCATGATAAAATATGAAAGGAATTGTCAGGGCTTGAAGTGTTTTCTAATATCATTAGTTTCATATTACATGTCTGAGTTCTGAACATATTGAAATCATAATTATTACAACGCTTGGTACTGAATGTGTTCTAGTGTAATGGTATCAGTCGGTAATGGTGATAGTGATGGTGGTTGTGAGAATGATGATGATGATGATACAACTGAAAGTATCTGAACAAATTAGAAGTTTCTGGACACCTAGTGCTAGTAAAGATGTGGGAGGAGGCATAAAAGATTTTCTCAGGCAAGTGAAAGATTAGGAAAGTGAGTATACCTGATCAAAAAGACTAACACAATAGTGCTTGCAAACAATGAGTAGGTTACATTTACAGAAACTTTCACTTTTCCTAGCCCTGCATTAATTTCTAAAAGTTAATACAATTATCATTTACAGCAACCTAAACATCCATGAAGATAGCATACCACACAAACAGCATTCTTGGCATGCACATTTTTTCCCTACTCACCAATGGAGTCACAGGTCTCAGCCAAAGCCTCCAGAACTTGCTCCTCAGTGAAAGGTGTATAGTCTGAGTCCATCACTGTAAAGGTTTCTACAATATATCCATCTTGTGTACTTTCAAAAGCATGGGAGTACACAGTTACTTCAGTTTTTGCACTGCTAACCTGACGCTTCATGCGAAAATTCAAGCTGTAACGTTCTTTGAGGTTTCTCCACTGTCCATGTTTCCTGAATAAACTTGCATAGCCAAACAATTCATAAGTTTCTCTCTTCTTTCTTGTTACCTTAACTGATGATAACATTTCTGTACTCACAGCCTTAGAAGGAAATCTTCCATTTTGCTCCACAAACTGTAGAAACTTAATGTGACACTCGTCAATATCACTGCTATTCCCACAGTCAATCTGAAGTTTAACACTCCGCTCTACTGGGCTGCATATTTTGTCATTCTCATCAAATTTGGGAATGCAAAAATAATTGTCATCACAAGTTTCCAGTTCACAAGAGTCTGCATAAAATTGGCACCTGTGGCCTGATCTCTCAAGCGGGCATGTGCATAAATAAGAAAGGTGTCCATCAATGCATTTCCCACCTCCCATACACGCCCCTGCCACACAGTCATCAATGCTGGTCTCACATGTTTCACCAGTCCAGCCAGGACCACACACACAGATGTAATCCAGGTCATCATCTGTAGGTTTGCAGGCAGCTTCATTCTCACACAAGTTACCCTGACATGGATCCTGAACTGGTGGAGGGACCTCACACAGTTTCCCTGTGTATCCTTTATCACATTGGCAATCAAAAGAGTTGATGTCATCTTTACACATTCCAAAAACACACTGTTCATTTCCACCCTGGGATTCACAGTCATCAACTTGTTCACACAAATAGCCATCTCCTTGGAAATCTCCCACGCACTGGCACTGGTAAGTGTCATTGATTAGAATGCATCTTGCCGCTGCATGGCAGGTTACGCCATTGTTGTAACATTTGTCAGATCTAGTAACTACAATTGTTATAGTCCTGGATGATGTCTCAAGAGTCTGTTGGTGCAATGCTTCAATGGTCACCTGGGCAGAGTTTCCAAAGAATGTGCTTATATTTCTGGACAGTATCAAATATCTGTTATCCTCAATAGCAAACAAGGAGCTGGCATCTTCCAGAATGGAGAATATCACATAATCACTGACAGTGGTGTTCAGATTGTAGATCTCCCCCACCACACCACCTTCCACAGCATCTTCTGATATCTAGCAAAAGAAACAATCCACTGAATGTGAAAAACAAATTGTAAATTGGAATAATAATGACAGCATTCAAGAGAATCAACATTTTCTTTATCCCCTGGAAAATTCCAAAGGTCATGAGTATAACAGAAATGGGTTCGAAACAAGAAAACATTTAAGTTCTTCTTTCAGAGAAAAGATTACCATTAAAAGGAACAGCAATTATCCAGTGACTCTTTATTAAACAAAAACTTATGTGCAGTTCACTCAGATTAATTGCAATCATGATAACTGCAACTTCTGCTTAATTGTAACATTTTCCACATAACAAATGCTATTTTTCTAAATAAAAGTTGTTACATAACTGCACATCTTTTTTAATTGCAATGTTTTCTATGCTGCCAATGAGTTGTGATTAAGCAGAGCTGAATGTAGTTTGCTATCTAAAATTTTTGCAATTAAGCACAAGCTGTGACTTAACTGAGCGATATTAAGTAGAATTATTGTTTATCTTGAATTAAGATCATCAGCATGTACCACTTCAAACCAAAAACATAGTTTCATCTAACCTGTAACAAGCAAATATACAAACTTAGGGGGGGGG
>JAWQUT010000027.1:1915591-1962144 GCA_033807755.1 Ellobium chinense | reverse complement strand
ACAGGACAACAGTACCTTTGAATTATCAATAGTGATTTCAGGCAGCCTAAGAGCCTCTAGGTCAACACCTGTTATAGGCAGAGTGAGATTCTGTTGATATGTCATCACAGGCTGACCACTGTCAGTAACTTCAATTATGATGCTCACTGATGGGCTGGGGTGGTCCAGCAGCTCCACAGGAACAGGCTTGACTAAAATTAATTGATTCTCCCCTTCAACCTGTATGACAGATTCAGAGGTATGAGACAGTTACATTTTTCATTTCTGCTTAGTATTTTCAGCACTGCAGCTTTTCACAACGGAATCTGCCTTCAGACTGCAAACCTTTCCCTTCATATCCAAAATTATCTGAGTGAGAGACATCTCGATAACATGCTTGCCAAATGTGTGATATTCTGCTCCACTAGAGCTGAATGAAAAACTATTGTAGATATTTTACTGCATACAGCTGTTGCTCTAGGTCATGGGAACTGCCACATGTTTTTAATTTAAACATAGAAGCATGAAAAGTAATTTATGGCATGATACAGTATTTGCCTGTATTGATAACTGGAGATAATGAACTGCAAGATGATGCCACAAACAAGACAGGAGGTGGAAATTGTGTGGAATCAGAAAAGAATACAAAACAGCAAGCAGACAGAGAAGCCAAAATTAGTTACTTATGAATATTTCATATAAAAAATCTAATCATTCTTAAATCATATTCATCATATCACCGAGTTCAGGGTAACATTAAATCTCTGATACTAAACTGATCTTAGCAAACAAAGAAGTGATGAACGTTCTATTACATCTAGCTATCTGTACGTAGCAATCACTTGGTGTGCAAGAATCCTTGCTGTAATACCCTTTATAAATCATTAACAAACCTGGCTCACTGCAGGCAGACTTTGCTTTCTACAGATGGCAAAAACATCCTACTCAGTGGCAGATCACTATTTGACTAAGGGTATGTAAACTCACCTTCAGGAGGTCTGAGTTGGGGCCCAGAGTACTAAAGATATGCATCTGACCCTTGTCATCATCATCTGCTTCCAATGTTCCAACGTTATAGTGACCTGATGATACAGCTGGGAGAGCCTGTGGTCCACTCAATCTAATGGCTGTTGGTGGCTCATTCACATTTTCAATGGTGATCATAAACTCCTGATAAAAGAAATTCCTTTGTCAAGAGATAATGTGCTCATTGAAAATTTTGTGCAACTTTTTAAAGATTAGTGCACTGTTTCAAATGTTTCAGTATTTCAAAACAGGATGGAAAACTTGAAAAATGAAGAATAAATATTTTTGTAATAACTGACAGCGGATCACTACCAGATCTGCGTTCAGTTTTACACCACTCTGAGAACCCCCAGATGCCATGGTGACTAGTTTCCACTTGTATTTCATGGAATAATCGCTGGTCAAAATGTTCCAATCATTTCCTCAAATTTCTCACCTAAACAAATATATGTGAAATCACAACTTGGACCACCCTAAAAATTCTTTGCCTCTGACAGATAGTTGATAATCACACCCCAAGCCATAACTGCACATCAACTTCCACCCGTGTTTCAAGACTTAACATATTCTAAAGTCTGCTTACCTCCTCAAGGTCAAACTCCCCATCAGAACAACTTAATGTGATGTTATAGCGAGGAACACTCTCATAGTCCACCACACCACTAACAACCACTTCTATTGTACCATTCAGGTTGGTCACAATCTATGTGGAAGATCAAACAGGAAGTTTTACAGTGAGAGAAACAAATCAAATCATATAAACATAAGAATAATAGTATATGCAATGCAGTCACATCCAGCATTTTTTAAATATGTGATAAACTGCATCATCAGTGTCATTATCTAACAAAACACTGTGGATCCAACATCCTTTTTGAACATGACAAAAATAACCTATTGTGACCAGCATCACTGCTGCATCAGATAGTAGCTGCCGTAGTATTATCAAAAGAAAGAAACTATCACATAAAGAATACATAATTTGGAGTGAACTTCTATTGCTGTATTTACTTTTTACAGAAATGTAATAAAATGGGAAAACTGAAGATCTGAAACATTTCCTTCAGATAATTTGGTATTGCAGGGACTAAGGAACAGAAGGAGTGCCACTTACTATGTTAAGAATAAGAGCAACAACAGTAGCACATTAAATCAACTCCATCATCATTATCAGCATTAGTTCATAACCTTCAGATACATTGATCATGGCATCAGTTTTCACGATGCTTTTGTGCTGGTATCATGCAAAGCTACTCACATCGTTTTTTGTTGTTTTTTTCGTGAGAGTAAATCACAAGTACTTACTGTGAAGGGCACTTCATCATCTAATATCTGACAAGAATGGACTTGGCCCAGGTCCTCATCAAGGACTGTTACAGTGGACACCACTGACTGATTCACATTTTCCTTGATACTTAATGGTTCCTGAAGAATAATCTTTTGCGGGGGTTCATTGGCATCTGTTACTTCAATGTCAAATTCAACCTACAAGACAGAATGTGCATTACAATGAGTTCAAATGTTTCAAGAGATGTCAGACTAAGCACAATAGTTTCCCAATATTTTTTAGGTGGGATGCAACATAATGTAACAGGTGTGACAGAGCTGGCATTTGCCAGTATTCTGGAAATTCCTGGAAATGTGGCATCTCTGAATTATGCTACACAAACATTTCAAGTTGAAGCTAAAGAGTATCTTGGCACGTTCACTGTTTTATATATATGATGTAGTACAAGGTGGAAACGGCGCACTTAGTAACAGAAGTAAGGAGTGAGCAGATGCAAACAGATGCTCGCACAAGGCAGGATAAAGGGGGAAGTCCTCAAGAAGACAAATGCAGAGAGAAAATGGAAGAAGGAAAGAAAGTGATGTGGTGGGAATCGAACCCGTGACCTCTGCGTCTACGTCTACCTGATTCCAAACTGACAGCAAGGCAATGGGTGCCGACACAGAGGTCGCAGGTTTGATTCCCACCACATCACTTTCTTTCCTTCTTCCATTTTCTCTCTGCATTTGTCTTCTTGAGCACTCCCCCCTTTATCCTACCTTGTGTGAGCATCTGTTTGCGTCTGCTCACTCCTTACTTCTATATATATGATGGTGCTTTAGTTAAAAACAAGCAAAGTGTAAAAATTCTCAAGTATGTAAAACTCACACTACTCTTTCACTATAACTTTCTCCTTTTGCTTTCAGTCCTCAGTCTTCTTGGTACCCTATTTTTTCCACATGCATTGGTTTCTTAAGGCTTTGTGTACCATGGTAGCAATACCATCTCGAAATTTACTTCAACCTTAATATACCAGTGTTGTTAAAAACACATTTAAGCTCTACCACAAACTTATATCATAACAGGAGTCTTGGGACTATGAGAGTAATTGACTGAACAAGGCTATGGTACACAAATTGTAAAAACAACAAATCCATGTAGTCAATGATCCATCACTTGCTTAATATTGCAATGAAAAGAGACATTCAAGTTTATGCCTGTAATAAGATGCAAAAGACTGACTTGATTTTAGGGTGTGAAGATACACACATTAAATGTGCTAACAGAAAAGACTGACTTGATTTTAGAGTGTGAGGATGCACACATTAAATGTGCTAACAGAAAAGACTGACCTAATTTTAGAGTGTGAAGATACACACATTAAATCAGCTAACAGATCAGCAGCCAACTGAGATGACATGCATGTAAAAACAAAAGAACAGCATATATCACTGGTCCTTAAACTTCCTCTTTTGACTGGACTAATAAATAAGTGAATTTAAATATAACTTAGCTGTGACTGCATAAATATGAATCTGTCTGCACTGTTTGATCTAGATACTGCAAGAGCAAGTACTCTGCTCATCCTAACAAAGGCTATTTACCTTAAGTGATGCAGGGGGATCTCCATTATCTTCACATGTGACTGAAATTCTGTAAACACTGGTCAGCTCAAAGTCAAACTTCGATTCTCCTACCTCCAGCCTGTCATCATTAATGACAAAATGACCTGACAACAGAAAATATGACACTTGATGCTTAAGTATATTATCTTTTCATTAGCAAAACCATAAATTAATGCACTGTACTTTTTTCCCAGGTTGAGTTGATTTGTGCTTTTTAAACTGGATTACTGTCAACAACTGATGATCCACAGCAGGACATTATAACAATAGAATTTTTATGACTTTTCCACATGGTAAATTCTGCATGGTCACTACAGAAATTAGCAACACACTTTTGACATGGTAAATTCATGGGGAAGCTTGCAAAATAAATGTTCTATCTACCTTTGTAATAAATTGAAAGTTAATTCAGGTGACGAATTATTCTGTGGACTCTCAAGTCAATGCTCAGTTGCACTCTTGAGATGCCACTGAAGTGTGTTCTTCTAAAGTTACATATATATACTGTATATACACATACAGTATTATAGTACACATTAGAAAGTTTGTAAAAAGCAATCATATCTTATAAACACGGTACCGAATGCCTCCCAGAGAGCATAAATCCACATTTTACCTCAGAGATGAAACCCACAGAATAAGTCAGAAATTTATTGAGCAGTTCTTTTCCTGAATATGGGTGACTTCCACAAAAGTCGCTTAATTTCAAAACAGTGAGTTCAGTACATTGCTTTACCACTCTAAAACATCAAGTCTTGTAATGCTATGCCTCTTTCAGCATCTAACTGCATCAGTTGATAACACCATCTTACTGCCTCACTGTGTAGGCTGCTGGGTGACCGCTTTGATATAAACCAGGTCAGTTCATCATTTACTTCTTTCAGCTGGACAGGGAGTGACAGGATAAACTGACATTTGCTTCAACCCAACATAACAGTGCGACCAGATTTGGATCTCAAACAAGATTTAAGGGCTTGCTTTAAATAAAAGTGATACTTCTGTAAATACAAATGTCTTGACATTTTGAGCAAATGCACATTTCAAGAGGCTCTGTGAATAATTTCCTTGTAAAATCAATACATTTTACTCACCATTAGCGGGAGGTATCTCTGTCAAAGTGTACGTGAATATCTGTCCCCTGTCTGGATCCTGTGTTCTGAATAGTCCAATCAAGGTGCCTTTCCCTGCACTCTCAGAAATTATGTTGTTGGTCAAGGTTACGTTTGTGGGTTTCTCATTCACATCTTGTACCTATTTAGAATGGAATGAGTGGCTACATTTAGGCTTCTTGTGCATTAACCCTTATTTACCCGTTGCTTTATTCTAAATACAACGTTTAGAAGCACAACTCTTTAACAGTACACAATGACACTACAAAACAATAGTATCTGTTCCTCATTATAACCCTAGGGGTTATAGCAGGTGATGATGGGTGATGCTGTAAAACTTGGGGGTTGGGCAGTTGTGGGTGATTCAACAAATATAGGATTAAGTTTTGAGTCTGACCACTTTTTAAAGGATGTCTGATAAAAGTCTTATGAATCCTCATCCCATCTAACATTTGAACTGATATACTGTTATTGTAAGAAAGATAAACAAGAATGATCACCTGCCGAGAGGTTAGATCACAGCACCCTTCCTTGGTGGAAAGAAAAGAAGTTCACAACAGACTGATTTGCTCAGCAACAGAGCATGATCTTACAGCCATGTGAAGGACCAAAGATGTGTCAGTCACAAAAAGGGAGCAAAAAAAAAGGAAAAAAAAACNTTTTTTTTGGGGGGGGGGGGGGGGGGGGGAAGAGGGGAAGAGCACCTTTTCTTTTACTCGACAAAACCAAGGGCAAGGACAGAACGGGGTTTCACTGCTGCATTTCATAAGGAGGGAAGAAGTCTTTCTCTCCCAATCCCATATGCTGTGAATTTATTGCATGCTTTGGATGGGACAACAAGAAGAAAGGGGTTGTCTTTTTCTTTGTATACTGGACTCTTATTAGAGTCAAGTCACTGATGAGGCAAACTGCTCAACTCACATTAAGATTATTCTGACAAGGACTGCCCAACTAGAACCCTACAGGTTAGTATTAAGGGCTTCTGAAAAATAATTCTCAAAGTACAAACAGCTCTACATATTTGCACTACCTTGGAACTGGAAAATTCAAGGTTAGTATTAGGAGATTCTG
Organism: Ellobium chinense; assembly: GCA_033807755.1. Taxonomy (NCBI): domain Eukaryota; kingdom Metazoa; phylum Mollusca; class Gastropoda; order Ellobiida; family Ellobiidae; genus Ellobium; species Ellobium chinense. The sequence continues at coordinate 1,956,067 of JAWQUT010000027.1, read as the reverse complement.
AAAAATAATTCTCTAAGTACAAACAGCTCTACATATTTGCACTATCTTGGAACTGGAAAATTCAAGGTTAGTATTAAGAGCTTCTGAAAAATAATTCTCAAAGTACAAACAGCTCTGCATATTTGCACTACCTTGGAACTGGAAAATTCGTGATGAAAAAAGTTACAATTATTCATTGACTAGTGTACAGAGATATGTGAATGTTGTTGTGGATAAGTGGAAGTCATAATTACAAGAACTGCATTTAATCAGAGTTGACTGCACTATCTTTCGCAGGCCACAGATCAATTGATGAAGGTCAGAAACACCTTAGAGGACTTAATGATGATGACTCATCTTTAATGGCATAACACAGGGCAAAACAAAATTAAAAAGCCTGCTCCTTATGGTCTCCTGTCCATTCACCTCACTGTAATTTAAAACATGTTCAAATATGGCTCTCACCTGGATGGTGAATGAAGCTGTAGAAAACAGACCCCCATCGTCTGTGGCCTTCACCCTCACAGAATAAGTGGAATTCTCTTCAAAGTCAAAGACCACAACAGCTACTAGTGATCCATTTCCTTTGATTTCAAAGCTGGAACTCTCCTCTTCCAAGGAAAAGAACACCTATGATAAACAAACACTAAACCTTCTTAATATCATTTTCTTGAACATCATAGAAACATTGATCTACAAGGGAAATACTACAAAAACAGTGGACTCAGTTTGAATGATACAAGTACATGTGCCAGTAATAAATTTTACTTATGAGAAAATACTGATTATTTGCTTCTACACTACAAATTGTTACAACAGTTACAAATGACAACTTTTATCCTGCGTTTGGCCATTAACAGTTCATTCAACATGTCTGTATAAACACGCTTTACACCAAATGCACAAATACTCCACTGCCCAGGAAAATACAATACATGTAGTTGGTATCTGTATGCTGAGCAAAGAGAGACATATAAGTGAGAAATAAAAATACATGTAATAAAATTAAGGCAAATTCATTATTGTGTGCTGAGAAGAAATAAGCTCTGATGGGCTTTGATCTGGAGAATCATTAACTCTCACAGCATGAAATGCCTTGGATCCTGCCTCTCACTTGCTGCATGATCACTATTACAGATAATGACAACTGTACATGTTGTCTGCTGGCCAATAACTGACACAGGGCTGTAAAATTTGACTGTTACTACTGGCATGCAAATTTATTCTACCTTTACACCCAGAGTAGTGGAGTGAAGATGAGTACTGGTTCCATTGAGCATCACAAGGGTTAATGCATCCACTCACCTGGCTGCTGTCAGGGTCAGTAGCTGAAAGTTCTCCCACAAGGTGGCCAGGCACATTCCCTTCTTTAACCATGAGACTGGACAGAGTGATGTTATAAGGGGCCTCATTAACATCAGTTACATTCACAGTCAAAGACTTGGTGACTTTGAGGTGGGTGTCATCATGACCTTCATCTTGACATGTTATCTGTACAAGTTGAAGAAATGATAAAGATCCTTTAGGATTCAGTTCATATGAACAAGTTTCTTGCTTAACAATTCAAAGATTAAAGATGTGAGTGAACCAAGAGACTGACTAAATTTTAAAAACAAACTGTTGTTGTAATATGCTGGTTTTTCACAAGGTGACTGTAGATCATACATACTGTGAGACTTTTCTTTCACTCAATTCATGTTTAATTTGTTATTTACTGGCATCTTACAGAGAGTTACAACAGATCATACAGTACTATACTGTAAGATTTTGGTTGCTTTATTTCACTTGGTTTATGTAATTTAATTGGTTTTCTAGCTACTATGCTTGGACAAGATCACATGAATAAGATCCAAGTTACTATTTTCATCATAGAGATGCAAAGATTACCTTCATTGAACAGCATTGGGTTACCTTAAAAACAAAATAAATGGTTTACCTCCACAACATAAGTCCTCTGGCTTTCAAAATCCAGCCCAAGCTGAGAGACTCTGAGAGAGACATAGTCCTCAATCTAAAACAGCAGAAAAAAGGATCTCAGATTAGCAGTGTCAGAGTGTGATAAATCATCAAGTTTTCACTGCCTATGCCTTAGGTATCTACTAAAATTTTGTAACATGAGATGAAGAAGGCCATGCAAAGTATTCTATAGTTCATGAAAGACGTAATTTCTTACATCATCCTTTGCATCATTCTATACATCTAGGCAAACAGAAACACTCTGTGGCTGTTGAAACTACTTAGAATTGGATGGTAAGTGTTTTGTAATAAGCATTATAAAATGATAGTAACACTGAAGTTGATGAACTTACATAGCTAAATTTTTAAAAATTGTAAAGGAGAATGCATGTTCATATCTTTATATTCAGACCTGGCATCTGTTTATTAAACTGCATTTCATGTATACTCCCAACATTTTCAGACTAGCTGAAGCCTCCAGCAGATTTTGAAATGAAAATACGTGATGGATAAGCAGGAGTAGGCCAAGACAGATTTAGGTGGAGCATCACATTTCTGACCACAAGCCAGTGCCAAGCTAAGAATTCTTTGCAAGGAAGAAGAGAATAGGGCAGTGGGGTGGGACAGGGGACTACAGGGGGGAGGGTCTAATGCAAACTACCTTTCCTTAAAAAGTATCTACTCTCTCTCTCTCTCTCTCTCAAAAACGATAACTATTCCCATAATGGATTCTGTCCCCCTCCTCCCTTCTCAAACAGAACTTCAAAGGGGACTGGGGATGGAGGGATGGGGATAGGGGATCCGTAGATCCACAAATGTTGCCAATATTATTCATCCATTGTCCCTAAGGCCCTAATCTGTCAACTGAGTTCACCAAATTGAGAAAGGAAAAAAGAATCCAGTGAAATATAGGAATGGTAAGGCCTTATTAGACTGTTAATAACAACTGCAAATTAATCATTCATTTCACCCAAAACATTTTAATAAAGTGCACTGCTACACGTGCTGTGCTCTCTTATGAGGACAAAACCACCCACATTTGATGTTCATGTGTGATATTATGTGTGCTGCATGTTTTGGTATTTAGTATAAATTTTAAATCATCAGATTTTTGTGTGAATTATACAGAAATGAACTCACAGTAAAGGGAACATCTTGTAAATTGATAACTGTACACTGATGTGTCTGGTTATTATCTTGATCTGTGACAGAGAGTATTCCAACTGTGTCTCCAACTGTGGCATCCTCAGGAATCTAACAGGAAGTAAATGTTTTAGAAAGAACAAAGAAAAACACTCAAAATTGTCCCAGTGAGATAAGTGCAATAGCAGATGAACAGATTAAGCTTGAAGTGAGTAAAAAGATGACATTCACCAACAATGGTTTATGAGCTGGTAAGATAGATACATGAGGTTAGTGATCATCTATAAAAATAAATGATTCTTATACATTTAAGGCAATCTGTATCAATCCTTACTAGTTCGAATAAGTCTATTATTAGTAGAATTGTGAACTAGTTAAAATCCCATGAGCATTTCTTTCTTGACTAATTTTCCATTGAATCCTTTCTCAAATACAGTAGACTTCACTTAAAACAAACCAGTTTAACACGAAATTTCTGTTTACACAAACAAAAGAAAAAGTCCTTTTTTTTCTTCACTCTATAATCTATGCATTTCAAATTCTGTTTACACAAACAAAAATTCTATAGGATCTCAATAATGCAAACAACTTTGGGGCCATACCGTTGTTTTTGCTTGAACTCTCCTTTTTCTTTTGCATTGCCAGCACGACGTTTTCCACCCATGACACTCCACCATCACCCTGCTCGCTTCGTAATGGCTTTGCCTCCCCCAACCCCCAGACATGCCCCCCAACTGAGTCTTCTGTAACGTAACCGCCCAGACTGGTTTTTCCATTGGCGTGTGGTATCATCTGTGCCGCATGCGCCTCACTTGTGACGTCACCGAAACAAGTATTTATGTGCAAATATGGGCCATCTTCCTTATTTCCAATGCACTCTTCTTTACACAAATTCTTGATAACACGAACACATTTCTGCTGTCCCCTGGAATTTGTGTTATCAGGTATTAACTGTAGTTCCTTGCATGGACTGCCCAATCTGAAACTCACAGATTGGGGATGAGATTTAACTATTGAGTAAGTAGACTGGGATCTCACCATATTATTGCTGAGGCTGATATCTGTTGGGGCATCATTAGCATCAGTCAATACAATTCTAACTGTATAGTTGAGACCCAATGGAGGAGTGCCAGAATCCACAGTCTGGATGACCAGACTCAGAATAGGTGTGGTCTCATAGTCCAGAACTTGACTCTTGGGGCCAACTTTCAGAGTTCGGCCTTCAATAGCAAATGCACTCAAAAGTTCTGGAGAACTCTGTGTCACATTAAGCCTGATGAAGAGATCACACTGATTTGTACAGACCAGTTGGATTCATCTGGTGTGACTTTCACATATAAATGTGGCTGCATTACAAACAAAAAAAAAAACTTCAAAAAATAAATACACCCAGTAAATGAACAATCAAAATCAATGTTGCATTCTGTACTGCATTAAAATAATGAAAATAGTAACATAATGAAAATCCCTGCTGTCTTCCTGAAATAAGACATATACTAGCATTGCTTATTATAAAAATCTTAAGGCAAAAAGTCGTTACACAACTTATCATGAAATACACCTACTATTTGATTTAAGAAGACATTAACAACAATACATTGCTCACCCAAGTGCTACAGAAACAAGAGTGTATGTATAAGTTTGATAAGGCTCAGGGTCCAGTGTGTTGAGGTCCCCAATGATGGTTCCTGGTGATGAATTCTCAGCCACAATGCCACCACCATAGATACTGATCTGTTGTGGTGGTTCATTTTTGTCCAAAACTCTGATCTGTTATAGAAAGAATTTGGCTTCTTTTATAAAAACAATCCACACACAGATTAAGCCACATAAAGCCATTTTGCCATCTGCAAAGGATCATAAATAGAGAGTTTTTTTACATGTATTTTATTGTTGTCAAGGACAATCATGCAAAAAATTGTTCTGCAGTTGATGGTGTTACTGAAATGTGAAAGTAATTGTGGAGAGAAGAGAACCAAGTGCAGCAAACATAAGCGTCCTCTGTGTTGGCTTATAGGGTCATACATCACTAAATAAGTCATACAAGTTTTAAACTAATGCATTAGTTTGGCTGGTTTAGGCAGTACAGCAGATAGGTCTTAACTTCAGCAGATAGGTCTTAACTTCAGCAGATAGGTCTTTATTTTGAAATTTAAAGCATCACATTATATCCACATTCTCATACAGTCACAGTAACACAAGAACATTAGATGCATTGCTCTTGCATTTGACAAAAAAAATTGTTGTTGTAGCGAAAACTATTTTACTTGCCAAATGCTTGCAAATAAATAAACACCACATTAAAAATTGAATAAACAAAACACTTCCACACTCATGGCTCCTGCAATGTGGTGTTTTATCTTCTTTTTCCTTCATTACAAGAGCAAAAAGAGCAATAATTATAATCAATGAACAAAGTAATTCATCCTGCACTTGAGTATTAAAAGGATAGCTCATATGGAGCATAAACACTGAATACTGCTACTCTGAATGTATGTATAGACTGCTGGTAGGTAGGGAGGGTGTGGACGAGGTGGGATGTCTTCTCCACATGCTCAAGAACTGCGGTAAGTGATCCCATGTGAGCCGAACAAGGTTCAGATCTTGGGGAGGTGATAAAAGGAATTGGCTCTTTTGCTTAACTCTACAGTTTGCTAAATAATATCCCAAATCACAAAATAGACATTGCCCTCTCAGTGCTACCGATTTTGAAGTTTATATGCTTACTACTCCTTCCTTAGTCTCGTTGTTCAGCACAGCAAGGGACACCACTCCAGCCATTCCCAGGCAGTGGTTTAAACTCAGTAGTCTCTATATATGCAACAAGGTTCAGCTGCACTGACAAGTCATAGCATATCATTAACATTATATGCATATTATGGTGGGAAAGGACCTCTTCAGCCCAAGAAAGTTGATAACAAAGGCATTCTCCAGTTGCCTGTATCTTAATATGACAAGTGTTTGATGTTTATGGAGAGACAAAAATGGTTTTATAAATTCTGAACACTTATAAACTGATTCGATGCAGAAAGAAATCTCACCTTGAATGTTTGAACTAAGTCTATGAAGTTGCCTTTCAGATCTGCACCCGACACATGCAAAGTAACTGTCAGGGTTGGTGTGGTCTCAAAATTGACAGGAGTTACAATTTTCAACACACTTCCATCAACAGTGAAGACTTCAAAATCTACCTCAGCTGTGATTATGTCATAGTAGAAAAAGTTCTGAAAAGGTAGTGAATAATAAGACAATCAAGTGGTATACATTTGGTATCCTCTGTGATAAGTTCTTCAGTCTTGTAATGCACCAATATGAATTGACAAGACCCAGAGATGGATGATGGATGAAAGTGCTATGTGTCACCAAGATAGAGACCTAACACAAAAGTTTATGGTACCGTGTACAAATGGGAAAAGGAGATGTGGAGAAAGCGAGGTCATTGCCAGCTTGCTTGCACAAAAATATATTTCCCTAATCTCTGATGCAAAACATTTCAGTTCTGACAAGTCCAGTTTCCAGCAGTGCAAAAAACTTACTTACCCCTTGGATCTCAGTTTCTGTGAGCTCATTAGTGACACTCAGTGTTCCAACATCCACATTCTCAGTGTTTTCTTCCACTGTTTTATCCCCACTCAGGACCACAACTTTAGGTACATCAGCTGTTTCTGAGATGAACACTGTGAAATCTTTGGTGAAAAACAGTCTAGGCACACCATCATCTGAGCAGTTCAGTGTGATCATCACAGACTCCTTGTCAACTGGTACCTGGCCTTTTATCTATACACAAACAAATAACATAATTTTTGGATTCATTCAAGGAGACAAACAGGAGATAAGAAACCGACTAAGCACACTAATATGAACAACAAAACAAGTGTAGTCTAAATCAATATAGCTCCGTTTGAATCAATTCATATTCTTTCAAATATGGAAAAGTGAAAACTGATACAAACCTGCAAAGCATCCCCCTTTTCACTGACTGTAAAACTGCCACTGCTATCTTTAGTCACAGCACATGAATGATTCTGCTTTGGTGTATCACTGTCTGCATTGTCAGGGTCAGAAACTATGATGAAAGCCACAGTTTCACCATCTTGGGCTGTCATTGGTATCTGGAATAAAGAAGTACAGTTGACTCCGCTTCATCGCCCTTCCTCTGGATCATGGAAAAAGTGGGCGATTTGCGGAGAAGGTAATTTCAGCCATATATTTGGTAATGGGGTTAAATTTCTGTGATGTCGTGGCTTAATGTCGCGCACTGATGCCTTCTCATCGCCAGACTCCGGACAGACTCGAGTTTGACAATGTTGTAGCCCACAAAATGTTTGATCTCTGCGGTCTGTCTCATTAGCCACCTCGCATTGCCCAGCAGACAATAAGGAGTAGGGTGGCACAGTCAGGATTGACGGTTCATCCACATGACACTTTCTCTGATCTAGCCAAAATCCACCCGACAGGCGCAGTCAAGGCATGGGGGAAGGAGACTATATGGCTTTCGGTGCATTAGCATTATCGGACAGTGCCATGGCAGTGATGCGTAGCATGGGGCGCAGGGGGACAAGGAGAGGGGGAGATGGAGAGGAAAGGCTTATCACACCTATTTCGGCGTGGCAGCTGTCAACAATTAAACCATCTGTGTATATATTTGTTTGTCAACTGTAATCCTTCAACCGCTGATCTTTGAATTCACGGGCGCTGAAGAGTGGTTGATTATCAGGAGTGAGAGGCGATTATCCAGTGACTTTTGTATAGAAAATAATTCGGGTCTCTGTGAAACGAGGCGATTAAGCTGAAAAGGAGATTAAGCGGAGGGCGATTAAGCAGAGTTGACTGTATTTTCATTTGCTAGTAAAGACCACGATGCTGGCTATCGTTGTTGATTTGTATTGCGTGGCTGCTCATCAGATATCAGTTGTCAACACTTACTCTTTTCTCAGGTAAATTGTAAAAAGAGATCTTCTCACAAAATGCCTGTGTTTCCATACTACAAATGCCACAGTAGGCGTCTGATAGGGGGTCACTGCATAGTGATCATGCAAGTTATACATCATCAGTTTAAGCACTGCAAAGAAACTTATATCACATTTTAGTACACATATTATGCTACTTCCATTTTAGCACAAACTGCATGCTGTGATAACACAATAATTGAAAATTAACACTTCCCTCATCATTGAATTTCATTTAAATTCTATTTCCATAACGGTAAATGTTAACTGTGACTACATTCTGTCAGTGGTCAAATTGTTAACAGAGATCCCAGAATGGTATGGAAGAAATGTGACTTAGCAGAGACATCTAGAACAGAAGAATTATGTGGCTGGTTCTACAATCATCCATTACATGCCCTAAAAACAGATGAACTGAGAAAAAGGCACATACATCACTATTTGATAGGTTGATATCTGATGGCGGTTCATTGACATCCTTCACTTTGATGGAGAAGGTTTTTGAGAAACTTGCTTCAGGAACACCATCATCTATACAGCGAATGGTCACATCAAATACAGATTTTCCCTCAGCATCTAGTGGTTGCATTGTGGCCAGCACAGATCCTTGCTCCACCTTAAAAATCTCCCAGAAGGTCACAATCTAAAAGGAACAAAAGTATTATTATAGGTTTAATGGATGCAAAATTTCTAATATACCAGCCAGCCAGAGTGCTACCCTCTCTTAACGGGAATAGAGGATGGCTAAGGCTGTACAGCAACAACTTCTAGACAGAATCTCTACATTCACACACCTTGAAACAAATGAAAGAGAACTTGGGTGGGAAGGCAGGAGAGTTGTATGAAGCTAGCTTATAAGAAACACAAGTAACAGAAATTGAGCACAAATAAATATATGCTTTTGTACACTACTAGAGCTCTGCAGGAAGTTAAACAACTGCATATAGATATAGATAGATAGATATAATCATGACACACCACTTCACATTCAAGCTATCTCACCTGGAAAGCATGTTTCTGTCCCATGTCCGGGTCCACACATTCCAGAGCCCCAAGTCTGAAGGTTGCTTCATTTTCTGGCACCTCCAAAGCCTGTGCATTTAGCACAATATCCTGTGCATAAGAATTTAGTTGTTAAAATTGTTGTTATAGATAGCAGCTGGTGGTACCATTCAGTGATTCCATATCGGTGCACTGTGGTTTATGCCACATCCATCGAGTCACGAAGCTCACTCCCCTAAGCACTCAGGTATAGCAGGCCTGAAGTAGTGGCACCATTCAAGTTGACTATTCTAACTCACCTAAGCTATGTAGACAAAGAATTTCTGATTTCTTAGTGCCTATGATTGAGAGTTCTTCATCACTCAAAAACCATCTTGAATGATTTTACAGGGCATAAAAAAAGTTTCATAAGTACCTAGCATGTCATTTCTACTTTACCATCAAATCTCACATTACTTACATATGGGGCATCATTACTGTCAAGGACTGTGAACTCCCACATATTAGTGAAACTTAGTTGACCCTTATCCTTGGCAACAACTTCTAACACCAGAGGAGGAGAATCAGCCTTGAACTTGACCTGTTCTGCTAGGAGAACATTCTGAGTGCAAACAGTGAAGGTTGATCCCAGTACAGCAATAATTTTCTGCAATCAAAACAAACAAAATAATGTAAGTGACCATTTATTTAAAAAATAAAAGACACAGAAACAGCTATGTCAGTTCCTGCCTGTTTGTAAATTTCTGCAGTAATTTCTGCACCAGTTCTATATTAAGATCACTGATATAGTAGCATAAAAACTTAATCCCAATGACCTGGGAGCCAAGTCTAAGTAGACTCTATATTTACTATCTTTGCAAGATGCAACAATCACTTTAGCCTGATACTCCCTGCCACATGAGAGAAGAGCAGGCTAGTCTTGTTTGTTTGGGATCAACACAATTAGCAGCAAGAGGCACAGACAGATAATAACATGGCATAATCAGCTGACACTGCCATGTGCTTCCACCATGCTGATAATTGCAAGTTGCATTACATGTGTTAATAGCAAGTGCTATGAACATTTAGAACATGCTGGGATTTGTCTGGATAATTAAGAATAAAATTTCATCAGTACTGCATCAGTATTAAAGTCATTTTGAGCTTACAAGCCTCTGCAGCTTAAAGAGTCCAAGTTTAAATCCAAGTGAGGTAACAAAATAATTTATCTGATTTTTTAACTCTTTCTATACCACATGCCATATGGGGTAATGACCACTATAATACCTGGTCTATAGGAAAAAAATGTACACTAGGCCATTTCAAGAGTGAATGCAAGGCCCAAAAATGACAAAAGGGTATGATGTTATATATCACTTTGAGGCAAAAGTCATGAGCACACGAATATAAAAGCCATACGAATACGAAACAATTTGTAAGGCCACTTACAAACACAGATACATCGGTGTATGGTCAAAATGGCGACGACTCGCCCACCGATATATCGGTGTATGGTATAGAAAGAGTTAAAAATCATTGATTTCCAATATGATTTTTTTTCAGTTTTTTTTTCATGTGAATCCTAGAGACAACCTTCACAGTATCCTGTTTACCACTTCATACATTTCATTCTTATATATTTGCTCTCAGATTTATTATGAACTCAGCCCAACTTTTAATTATTACACTTTGGAACACAAAGTTCACAAATACTAAAAAGCTTTCTCTCATCTCACCGATTTACATATGGCACTTGCGCTATCCATCTTGAAGTGCTTAGAAGATGCTGCTGTTGTCTGCATGATAATTCTGTCAATGTTATCAGGGTCAATGGTCTCTATCACTCCTATCACCGTGTTGACCTTTGCTTTCTCGTCTATCTCAAACTTTGCCGACAAGGATGGAGTGAGCTCCATTTCTATTGGAGCTTCATTGACATCAGTGACCATGATTGTGAAACTTCTTGTGACCTAAATCAAGCACATCAAAAGCCCTCAATCATTAACTCTGAGGACCATAACAAATCAGTCATAATATTGCGACACACATTGTATAGGGTTTACAAAGTAACATCCTGATGTTTGGGTGAAAGGATCCTCAAAGCTTTCCCATGAAAAGAGATTCCTTTACTGTTAAACTGAGCATATACTATGAAAGTTTAATGAAAGATACTGTCCAGTTGGAGATCATTAATTCATATTATGTGACCTGTTCTCCCAGATAGAAGAAATGATATATTCCTGGAAAAAAATTTAAAATATCTATTTATTGCAGGTGAATAATTGGGTTTCTAAATAATGCCTAGACAATGCCTAATGTGTTGCTTAAAGAATGATAATCCATCTAAATTTCTCTTGAGAAAAGGTCACAGCTCTAATGTCCATGAACCACTAGTTAGTTCACTTACAGATTTGGCAGGTGTCCCACTGTCTGTAGCAGTAACTTCCACATTAACTCTGGGGGCCGTTTCAAAGTCTAAGGTACCACTGACAACCATTTTGTCATTCTTGACTGAGAACACATCAGAGTTGGAAATGGTGAAGCTGATAGACTGACCCACATCCGAGTCCTGTGCAGTCAAGGTGCCAACTTCTGCATTCACCCCAGCCCCTTCAGATATGATGGAGGCTGCAGTGACAATAGGAATTCCAAGCTCCATTATGGAAGTATTCAATAACATTTGAGCAATGATTATGGAACAATACAATCATTATTGCACCTTCACCTTTTATGATGTTAATTTCTCTGGAATATAATTTCTGTCCAAGATATGCCTAAATAATTATGTATGATTATCAGTCCTACCTGATGAGAAACAAATTTCTTGAGATAACCACATAGCATTATGAATAATGACAGCAAGAGTAAAAGAGTTTATCATTTAAATCAAATGATTCATAAAATTCATTGCCTATGGACCAGAGATTGATTTTCCAGCAGCACAACATTCATCAAATCTATAGGATCAACCAATTATTTGCAAACATCACACAAAATCGTCACCTGACAACTGTAGATTGGTTGGGGGATCATTCTGGTTTATGACCTCAATCTGCAGATCAAACTGCGCAGACAGAGGTGGATTTCCATTATCTGTCACTCTGATCCTCACAACATGAGAAGACTTTTGTTCATAGTCCAGCTTTGCTTCATTAACTAACAAAGCATTGCTGTTCACTTTGAATATTCCATTACTGTTGTCCATGAGCTGGTAGGTGAATTTCTGACGCAACTCATTCGTGTTGTCTGGATCTACTGTAACAAAGCTTCCAATCTCTGTGTCAGCCGGGGCATCTTCTGACACCTAGAAGAAGGATGGACAATAAAACTGCCAGGTATAAAGTATACTTACAAAAAAACACCCATAAACCTGATCAGAATGGTGCCTAACTGGAACTCACAAGGCAAAAGAAAGGCAGAACAACCAATACAAACATGGAAAGGAATAATTTTAAGTTAGCTTAACAATACACAAGAAATACTGAATTCCACTTCACAGAGAGTGTCCCATACAACAAGTATTATGTTAGTCCTATGCTTCCTTGGAGTGCAATTTATACAGCTGACTCCAGCTCATCGCAACTGCTTGGGAGCATGTAAAAGGCTGCAGTGAGAGGAAGTTGTGAGTATCCAGTGATTTTATAAAGAAATTTCTGAGTTCTGTTTTCTGGAAGATATTGCAAATAAAGCAGAAGTTGTGACCCAATGGAGCCACATGAAGCACAAAATAATAGTTTGAGCAATGACAAGCCTCAATTTATTACAGCTGCATCTTCAATCTTTCAATTGTTCCTCCACTAGCATCATTCTTCTTTTTAGTGATTCACAGTCTTATGCATATTCTTACATTCTAAACTGAACCATGAAAATTTGAGAAAATCTACTTCTTGGCTTCAGACTTAGGTCTGGTCAAATTCAAACAATAATCTTTTTTTCACAATTTGATTATGGCAGAAAATAACATGAACAAACTGAAATAACAGCAACAAAAGTAGGTAGGAAACCAATGAAGGTCACTTTAGAAAGGGCATGGAAGTGAGACATGAATTCATTCCACAACATGCAACTTTACCCTGTTTCTGGTTAATGTTACAGCTGTAGGAGCTTCATTTTCATCTAATATCTCCACTGTCACCTCCTTCTCCAAGGATAATGGTGGCTGCCCACTGTCTGTTACCTTCACCCTAATCTTTATCTCTTGATCATGCTCATAATCTATGGTGGCAGCCGAGGTTACCTAAAGATCACACAATGTAACATTTAAAAAAAAGAAATAGCAGCTCTTTGTAACTGACAAGTGTCATCCTTAAGAGCAAAATGCCCATACCAAGGTTTTGGAACTACCTAATAAGAATACAATGTCAGTATATATCTGACGATATACACTGTGCTTACTGAAAAAAAATGTACTGTTTATTTGGCACAGCCACATTAGGCCTATTGTGTCCTGTTCACCTTGCCCTACCATAGCAACAGTTTCAGAAACTATTTCTTTAAGGGGGAGGGAGGAGGGGGGGGAATGGGGAGGGAGAAACGGGGCCTGGAAGTGAAGTTCTAAACTACTGGAAATGGGCAATTTTAATCTTTATAATCGAATTCTGTGTGTTCAAATTAGGGAAAAACAGTAAAAAAATTTGAATTTTTTTCTAATGACCGCCATGACAGCGCCGCAATCTTGAATTACTGCATCAGAAAAATGGTAATTTTCAAACCCTAAGGCTCCGACATTTTTCAACAAAACAATCTGAAATTTAGTACAAACACATTTCATCATCTGTTAAACGAATGCATGCATCGTTTTTTTTTTTTACATCTGTAATAGGTAGTCAGCTACAGGCTTTTGAAATGTACATGTAGAAAATACCAATTTTTCCTCAATTTTTCACCAAAAACGCGTATTTTCAAAATCAACCAATAAAAAAAAGGATAAAAATTATGCATACTGTTATTTATACTGCATACTGTTCAGGGAAGATAGAAACCAATTTTCAAGTCAATCAGTCCAGTAGTTACAAAGCCTTAGTTACAAAGATTGTGAAAAAAAAAGACTTTTCGAGAAAATCACATAAGAAACTTATACAATGTTTTTTTAACACCTTCTGATGACTAACTGTGCTTCAGAATTGTCCTACTTGATAGGCTGGCCTTCCCTCTTCAGCCTCCTTCTCTTACCTTCCTTCGGCAATATCATTCTTGCACCAATATATTCTGTTTTTGTGTCTGTAAAGGCCCCAAATGCAAATGATATTTACCGTTTGAGTGCTGTTCGGGTATCATTTTCTGGTGACCCTCCTTCAGGAAAAGGGTCATTTAGAGGGGAAAGGGGTCATAACAGGCTATCTAATGGGTAAAATCATATGCAGAAATGGTTGATGAAAATGGAATAATCTCAGAATCAGTATTTTGATCGAAATCTTTGAACTTCAGGATCTGCACCTCNCAATAAACCACCTTCTCACAACTATGGACAGTCACAAAACTGCTGCAGTTGTTCATTCTAAAACATTGAAATAATATTTAACCGAGGCACAAGAAATAATGTCAATAAATATTCAGTATACACAAAAATGTGTCCCACCATGGAAGATATCACCTATTTTCTGATTTGTAAATTATACAGCTTTGTAGAAATACAGGCACCAACCTTTAACTGATCTCCAAGAATGTAGAACTGGGAGCTGCCTGTTACAGAGTAAGTGAAAGTCTGACCTTTATCGGGATCAACCACACCTAGGGTCGCTACTGTGACACCCTGTGAATTTTCTTTCACTCTGATTGCATCAGTGGTCTGGTTATCAATGAGAATTGACTGAAACAGATGTTATGGAAATTAATAATGTTATTCTTTTACAGAAATGTACTTCTTAGTGATACACATCACCATCCGGAACTACTCTGAGGTGTATACTGCAGCATGATCCCCAGATCCTCCTTCACTGAGCATTCCCCTAGATGTATCACAGGAAACCTTTCAACACGGAAGTCATACTACTTCAAATAATCCTAGGTCCATCAACAACTCACTATTACTAACCTGTCTAAAACTATGATTCCATTCCAAATTCCAGCTCTCAGGACTCAATACTGTCTCTAGAAAACTGAACCACTCAGCTATTCATACATCAACAGCTTAACTTATTATTAAACTGGGTAAGATCTTATGGTACAGATTTTACTTATTTTATAAATGACATAATTAAAATGTATTTACCAAAGGTGGATCATTCTCATCCTTAACTTGGAAGATAAAAGTTTTGTCTAGCTGAAGTCCTGACTTGTCAATCACAGAAATTTCCACTGAAATACTGCTCTGTTCTTCATAATCCAGCTGTTTACCTAAAAGAATACTGGCCACACATCGAGTGCCCTGTAAACAGAAAATTTGAAGTAGAATACTTTTTAATATTTATTGTATGTGTGAGAAGACAAAATATCATAAAAACAGGACAAACTTTACATCTTACTGATAATGGAACCAACCAGTTTATGGTGATTCTATCTTGCTGCAGCACAACACTAGTAACTAATATCACAACCTTATCAGCTTTCATCTAAATCAGATAACAACGTTAAAAAGTAGAAAGAAGATAACATATTAAAAGTGGACGTTTCTTCCTCGGCACACTGATGGATGAACTAGGAACCATTACTCTATTGTGCTGCCTTAACTCATTCAAGTCAACTAAGTGTAACATTGTTTCAACTTAACATACAAATTCAATTTTTCAATAAGAAAGAGGACTACTGACTGGTCAAGTAAAGCTGCTAAAAGTCAAAGGAGGTGAATGTACCCTTAAAAAATGCATAAAGATCTGCACAGGATTTGAAGACGATGTCTTGAAGTTCATCGAGCAACTTGAAGGTGTGACAGGACTGCTGTTTACCACAACACCGTGAGGCTCAAGTGAGTTAAGAAGTTAAAAAAATGAAAATAACTGAACTTCTTCTGCAACTCCAAGCTTGTAGTATATCTTTTCATCACTGATTCAAAAAGGCAAGCTTTTGACAAAATTTTGAAATATAAACTAGACAAACCTTTGTCAAAGTCAAACATCCTGGAGTCTCAGCCCTGACTGCACTATCTGAGATGACCACTGTGATATCTTCATCATTGTCAGGGTCTAGAATGACCAATTCACCAATCAGAGCCCCAGATTTGGTGTTCTCTCCAATTATAGGTTGGTCCACCTTAAAACTGGGTGACTGATTTCCTCTGACACTTTCTAGTGTAAGTGATGAAGGAGGTTCCTCTACATTTAGAACTTCAAATTGGAATGTTGTACTTCCCTGCAACAAATAGGCAATATCATGCTTTTTCCTATTTCATTTCATAACACCAGCTCGCCTGAACCATGCATATGGAGCAAACCTGATCATATTTGATTATGGAACCACATTTTATTTAAAGAACCTTAACACACTATTCTACACAAGCAAATGAAGCTAAATTTCAACATAATGCTCAGTGAGAGTGATTAAAAACAGACACATTAACGACTAACATTAAGAGATTGAAAGCTGCTATTCAATCCAAAACATCAACAGAAAATGAACAGCCTAAACCTGGTCCTTTAGCCACTCAGCCAAAGGGTTACTTCATGTGTTGCAAGTTGGATGATCAGCTTGAATTTCACTCTATTACCTTCAGTGGACAATCTACAGATCTAAATGTTATGTTTAAAGACCCTGCAACAGAGAATGCTGCAAAATATAACTTGAAACAGTTCATCATCCTTTATAATCTTCATGTAGGTAAACTACCCAAACCAAGTTTTAATATAATAAAGTGTGTGTGTTCTTTTTTTTAATTAATCCTTTTGATGGAAATCGTTCAATACTTACAGATTTTGGTGGGGTGCCACTGTCAGTGACAATAACATTCACAGAGGTGACAGGGCTGGTCTCATAATCAAGTGCATTGGCTACTACAAGCTTGTTGCCATCAATTCTGAAGATGTCTGAGCCTGTAAATATCAGATGAAATTAAGATCCCTTAACTTCAAGGTACCATAGCAAATACAAGCCAATCAGGGTGTAAGGATAACAAACCTATATCTATTTTATTATATCTGCCCAATTATCCATCATCCCAATATCCATTTTCAGATCTTATCCTATGCTCCTCAACTAACACCCTTTAAACAGTTAACATATCTGTTACATTTTAAACCATTTTACACCTCTGTTCCAAAGAGTGCTTTTAAGGAACACAGATAGGCATCTGCACCCTCAAATGCTTGTTGGCAAAGCAACGAATTTGGAGAGGCAGGACAGATGACATATAAATGAAAAGGTTACCAATCTAAGTAGACAGAAGGAAGTAAGGCAGTACAGCTTAACAAAATTGGAAATGCTGCTATGCAAATGTGGACAAATTGTGAAAGTATGGAAGATATAGATAAGCAAACATTGTACATGCTTTACCTTCTCCTTCAATAGAAAATGTAAAAGTCTGCCCAACATCTTCATCAGTGGCAGACAACTCTGTCACAATGTCACCCGCCTTCATATCCTCCCTCAGCTGTGTGACCTCAATGCTGGACACCAGTGGAGCATCATTTTCATCCGTCACTTGTATCACTAAAGCAAATGAGGCTGTGAGTCTGGGTATACCAGAGTCCACCACTTGCACTTGGATTTCATGAGACTTCTGTGTCTCATAGTCAAGGCCACACCATGACATGGAGCATTCTGCACCTCTCGGGCTCAGCTGATAGGATGATGAGGGATAATGTGCAAAATTTAAAAATAATAAACATTAAAAGTAATCATTATTTCATACATTATGATATCAAAAACATGCATTATTTCCTTCTTGTGCATCATTATCTCATCATGCTGAAGTGTGGTATCAAGGCCATGGAAACTTTCAAATTAAAGAAGCAAAGACAACTGTTATTTGCCAGTATGTCCGATTACACAAAAAAGCACTATGTGTAAAGTTAAATGGATTCCAGTGTTCTACCAGGATGGGGTTCAACAGTTCACATGCAAAAATTAGAGCAGGAAGAAAAGCAACAGACTGATGCTTCTTCTCTGGTTCAATTTTAGTGGCTCTGAGCAGAGGTGATTCGTAAAGGGTACCTACTATCAGAATTGACTGATCTATTTCAAATCTTCCTTCAGCATCTGTCAACAGCTTATATTCAAATGTCTGTCTTTCATTTGAATCTGGATCAAGGTTTTCATTATCCGGGTCATCCACCGAAAGTATGCCGACAACTGTTGACTCTGGACTACCTTCAGGTATCTGATTTCATGAGAAAAGATATTATCATGGTAACAGCAAATAATAACTTTACAACACAGGTTATCTTGTGAGTG
Source organism: Ellobium chinense (assembly GCA_033807755.1). Taxonomy (NCBI): domain Eukaryota; kingdom Metazoa; phylum Mollusca; class Gastropoda; order Ellobiida; family Ellobiidae; genus Ellobium; species Ellobium chinense. The sequence continues at coordinate 1,937,735 of JAWQUT010000027.1, read as the reverse complement.
TATTCTGATCCATTTTCAATGATACAGCTCCTCATTGTTGCTGCCACAAAACTCCTTTCAGTACCGGTATGCTAATATGGACTGCAAAAGTTTTATATTACAAAAAACATTATATATCGACTGAAAGGACACAAGGAAAGCTCAAAAGATTTCAGAGTTTACTGATACAGCTGTGCAAACATGAATTACTAATGGCAACTTCATAACCTAAATACAGTTTCCATCACAATGTTATTCTTAACAAGAAAATACATGTAGTGGTATCTAATTTGAATGTTATGTAGTACATCTCTTTACACTGGAACATCAAGTTAAGCTCACCTGATTGTCACTTAGGCTCACATTAGTTGGCTTTTCATTTACATCCAAGACATCCCCATTGAAAGTCTTGTTTAAGGAATTCTGTGAGGAGTCTGTCACCATGACTATTATCTTAAACGAGTTCTTGGCTTCATAATCGATTACTGCATCTGCAATGATCAAAATACATATCTCAAACTGGAGAGCAGGAAGCAAGGCAGCTAGAAAAGGAGGAAATCTAATACATGTCCACATATATGGATATCGAGAGGAAGGAGATAGCCCTGACACAACTGAAAATGCTATCAATCAAAGCGGTGAAAAGGAAGCGTCATTCTATCTGGTATGCACATGCATATGTTCAAATACACCCAAATACATACACACATATATTATCCTTATGCACACACAGTTGCATATATGCATATACACACACATACCCTTAGAGAGATAGAGAGAAATAGTTCTACCCATATAGGTTACAGGTTATTAAATAAATGAATTGTCATATCATAAGCAAACTACCCCACATACTATAACTGCCTGTCTTTGATACAAGTATACAAAATAAACACCAAAGGTATCTGCAACACTGCATCAAAGCTGACATTATCCTTCTTATTTGTGAGGCGTACCCTATTCATAGGGCATTCTATCTACCTGCCTATCTTTTATCTTTGTAAACTTTTGCATCATGGACACAATTATGTCAAGGAGCAATGTGGGTTGGTGTGAACAATTTTAAACTTCTGAGGCATAATGTAGATCTCTTATCAGATTCATCTTTAAACATGTACGTATTAAAATGTGCAGAAATTAATCTGAAATAACAAATGAATAACAACATATAGTCATGGCTAATGCAGATGATGCAGACCATACCAATGAATTACAAAAAAAAAAAAAAAAATGACTAGCAACAAACACTGATGCCTTTACTCAAATTACTACACAGTAATACGTCATCAAGAATGATATAAAATAGATAATATGTACACTGATGTGATGAGCTTTCTTTATAACAGATGTGAGAAGAGCAAGACCAACTAATTCTGCTACCTAATGTCACTGACAACTGTCCAGACTCAGAGAGTGCAAACATTCCATCTCCACTATCTGTGAGTGTGAATGTATGGAAGTCTTTAGTATCTTCATCCTGGGCTGTGAACTTGCCTATCACAACACCCTGACTGTTCTCAGGAATGGTGATAGTAGCTTTACTGAAGAATATATCCTGAAGGAAAATACAGGATAGTAAAAATCTTGTCATATATATATATGCATACTATGAATAATAATATATAGTCATGGCTAATGCAGATGATGCAGGCCATACCAATGAATTACACCACACTATATCATGTGCTCTCCCACTGCCAATGTATATACTGTGTTGTTCGTTCATGTGCCATGGCAATGATCTGGATTTCAGTTAAATAAACTTGTTAAATTTATATCTGCTGCTCCTTTACAGCTTCTTTCAATCATAATCTTTCTATGCTCCCAAAGAGCTCCAATTCAGGAAAGCTCATTGTGCTAACACAGACTCCTTCAATTTACAAATAAAAATGTGTTTTCATTCTTTCTTGCATCATTCCTTCCTCTTTCATTTGTCTAACCTCTTCAGCACCAACCCTGCAAGAAGCAAAAACCAGATCCATTTACAGCTCACATGAAGTAAATAATAGTTTTCTCAGCACAACAATACACTGTAAACCAGTCACATGAAAATCATGGAACTTACTTTTGGAGCCTCCTCAACATCAGAAACTTGAATAACTACTGTCCTTGATGCCTGCTGGTTGTCTGAGTCTATTGCATGGTAAATTATGGTATATTTATCTTTCTTTTCAAAATCCAAAGGTTTAGCCAACAGTAAACTGGTTGAGCAGACAACCTTGCCTGTCTGAAATTCAAGAGAATGTGACTGTGAGAAATTTTGCAACTGTTTCTTATTCTGTCAGATTAGTGCCTTCTGTGTTGAACATACAGATCCTTAGCTATCAGTCTCATAAGTGTGATTCTATACCCATGTACAGGTCTCCGGTATCAAATGATAGTTTCCCAATACCTCCAACAGCATGTAGTATTCAATATGCAATTCTCATGCAGTAATAAATAACACTATCATTCTCCTTAATTGTTCGTGTCCTTAAGAATTGGAATTTCTCTCTGCCAGTGCAAGTATGCAGGTGCATTCATCACATGTCTAAATCATGACAGCTATACACAACCAAGCATTTTCCACAGATGGATATGCTCTATGAGAAAATCATCAACAACTACAATTAATTCCTCCCTACCACTACAAAGAGTTTTACACTTGTGGGTAGAGCAAAATATGGTATAAAATATTACTTATATTGACTCATGTTAACTGCTATCATGGACATCTCAGACATTTACTGCGCTCGAAAATGAATACAGTAGACTCTGATGTCACAACCATCCTTCAGTCCAAGCTTTTGAGGGTGTGTTATCAAAAGTTATTGTTATCCAGGAGGCAAGTGGAACTTTTAAATGGGAGTGTGCTAAGCAGGGAATTGGGGAAACACTTAACTGCTATAGCACGTATCCTGTTTTCCAAATCATGGTTTGCAAATTGCCTGGAAAATGTACTAACTGCTGTCTTTTGGTCAAAAAGATGAAACCATGTACTCATCATCCACTATACAAATATTCCTAAGTATCATTCCTTTATTAGATCTTACTGACCTTAGAAGGTATAAGCCATTTCTGTACCAATGATAAATGCCAGACTTATTCACAAGGCAGTAGCAAAGTGTTACACATTTTTTGTGTTTACAGAGTTCCACTGTTTTTACTATTTGAGATTTTCACCTGTGATGATCTACGTGAAAAATGTTTCTTTCTCTACTTCCAAAATTTCTGAAATAGAACTGCTTTCATGAAGTGAACATGGATTTATTTAAGAAAGAAAACAAAAGATATGGAATGGCAATTCAAAATCCAGCAACTCCTTGCCAGCTGGGAGTCTTAAGCAAAGTTTACACTCCACCTCTTGCTCCTTAATGAACATCAAAATTCATTATTTCTGTGTGTGTAAGGTAACTTTTTTGACACAGCCTAAATAAGTGCCATGCGAATGCAAGCTTACATAATGACAAAAGAGCTGCACTAGGAGATTCTGGTTATATTTCATTTTAATATCATCCTGAACACTATCCTTCCAGAAACAGATAACATATTTATACCTGCTGAATACACTGGGCATCTGCCGCAACTTTGAAATGTCCATCTTCATCAACCAAAAAGGAAAAAGAAATAGTCTGGTCCATATCATTGTCCTGTGCCGAGAGCTGAGCAATGACATCATTCACGGATGTATTTTCTGGTATACTGATAGTGGTTGTATCCAACTGAACAGCTGTACCTTTAGCTGTTACATCAAGGTCATGGGGTGCCTCACTTACTCCAGCTATGCTAATGTAGAATGTGCTTTCAGCCTGACATGAAAAGAAAGAAAATACACTTAAGAAATTTGAAGACATTGATTTAAAATCCTCATCTAACCTTCTATTAATGATGAATGCAGTGTTACTTACTCACTTTTCCAGTGTTTTTTTTTAACAACCATTAAATGGGGTTCATATGTTAATTTGACAGAACACAAAATATCTGATCACAGCATGACCAAACATGTGTCAAATTCAAAAAGGTGAAGGCACTGTTACTTTGTGGTACATTCCAGCATTCACAGTGGCTTGAAGTCTCTGTTAGGAATATGTGAGTGCCATCTGAGATCTCCAACTGAAATTATACATACAATTTCCATATATTATTGATGTTTGTGGTTATTGCCTTGCAAGGTATTAAGTTACAATTTCAATCTGTAAAAGCGAAACAGACACTGTAGACCGAAAAAAAAAAAATTTCCTCCACAATATCTCTCAGGATCAGTTTTCAATTTGACAACAGAACATGTCTTTATAGCATGAATTTCCTGATTTTTAGGCTTTCCCTCTTCCTCGTTAGTTTTTGATACAGCCAAAGCTCACAAACTTACTGTCATTGCAGGCTGTCCATTGTCAGTGGCTATCACCACGACAGAGTACACTACACTGGTGTCCAGTCTGTCATCTGTAGCTTTGACCAACTTTTTACCATCTTCCAGTCCAAACTGATTGCCTGCATTATCTTTAAGAGTGAAAGTATGTGTCTGGCCACTATCTTCATCACTGACAGAGAGCTCCCCAATGAAAGTGCCTGCTGTAGCGAGTTCCTCTACCTGGTTGTCTAAAAAGCAAAAATATGTGATAATAAAATACAGGAAGACAGAACCATAGTCTGCCAATAAGACAAAATCTGGATATATGAGGTAAAAATCACAACTTGTTTGAATAAAGAAATGACTCCTAAGCATTACAACTGCTTACATAAAAGAGGAGAATGACAACACTCTACTACTCACCACTAAGGACTAAGTCATGTGGTGCATCATTTCCATCTATAACATAGATCTGCAGGTCAAAAGTTGCACTCTCTTTTGGGAATCCATTGTCAGTGACTATGACTTTGACAATATATGAGGACTGTAGTTCATAGTTTAGAGAACAGGATATTTGCTCACTGACAGAGCACTGGTCTGATGATACAACCTGGTGGCAGAAAAAAAGAAACTGAATCAAAGCAGTGTTATATTTAGCTGAAAAGAATGACACATTCTATTTCATAATTCAGCAGTTTTCAACTTCAGAAACTATGAAGATGGCAATACATTCATCTCCCATAAAATACTTTCGAAGCACTATTTTTGCACTTGCTTTCTGATTCTCTACATTTTCCCATACTACTGATCCTGCAGCAAGAAAGGTTTCAATCTCATCAAAGTATGCTTAATAAAAAAGCCAGGTCAATCTTTCAGGCCTAAAACTTTTAATAGAATTGTATTGTAGGAAACTTTTGCGTGAAGCAAAGGGCCATCAGAAACACAATTAAAGTGACATATTGGTCATATCAAAGATGTTGGAATTCCAAAAATGTCGGAACAAGTTCCATCCCTGTAAATATTTCAGACAATCTCTTTAACTGTAATTCTGGAAGAAATTTATTTCAAATGTAATATTCAATACTGAGCCTGTGCACTTATCTAATAATATAGTCATCAAAGCGAATATATGCTGATTCATCCTACCACCAGAACATCTTCCTCAACCCTGAATTTTCCACCAGCGTCATCAAGAAGAGTGAATTCAAAGCCATCAGTGTTGTCTGGATCTGTGGGCAGTAGCAATCCCACTTCTGTACCATCAATGCTGTTTTCTGCTATCTGTGAAATGATGTGTCATTTATCTGTTACACTTATTTGTGGATGCCTAACTTGGGGATTAGATGGAAATGTAGAAAAGCAGGATTAATTATGAAGGGAACTATATATTTAGCAGCTCATGATATATAAAACAATGGAGTTTTCTTCTCTCAGCAAGTTTTCCTCCCTAAAATTCCAATTCAAAACTGATATGGAGTAATGTTATATGATAAACCTAATCATAAAAATTGTCTCAGCTATATATATACTTATCAGTTAAACCTTTTTGGAAAAGAGTAAATCCAGATAATTCCTCTCAAAAAAATAAACCTCATCTGCAAAACAAAATCTCATTCTATTCTGACTATAATAAAACAGGATTGCTGCATGTCATAAAAGTGGATTTCAGCTTGATGACCAACATAAGTACAGCAAGTCAGTTTATATCTGTCAGCAGAAAAAAACAACTGTCCTAAGTTGTATATCTATAGACTAACCTGAGACTCTGATATTGTCAGTGCTGTAGGTGGTTCATTGACATTTTGAACTTTCACTGTGATGATTTTCTGTATACTGTAAGCTGGTTTTCCATTATCAGTCACTTCAAGAGCAAGGCTAACAATGGGGCTGGCTTCAAAGTCCAAGGCTTCAGACAGCTGGTATAGGAATTTTAAGAATGTATTTCAAATCCTCTGTATCAAACAACAAGTCTGTACCTGATTTAGCCTATGAACCATGGAAATGAAGTCTAACTAAGGCTTTCATTTTATCATACCTCAACAAAATCTTAAACTTTTATACATATAATTTCAAACATACTTAACACTGCAACACCAGCTCTCATTTTTTCTTTTTTTTTTCCATTCTACACTATCTCACTTTATCTCCTCACACCAACTTCTCATTGCAATGTTATCTTCAATGCAGTTATTATGAGGGAAACACCTGTCTTTTAATAAGATTGATGCAAGAAGTCTCCTAAACATTTGAGGAGCTTACCATAAGTTTATTACCAAGCACGATAAAGTTGGTTCCAAGTTGATCAGTGATACTGAATGTGTGAGTCTGATCCCTGTCCTGATCTAAAGCAGTCAAACTTGCCAAAGTTGTTACAGAATTTTCTTGTACTGTGATTTCCATGACTGACAGTCTGTCTAGAAGAATGTCCTAGAAAAGGCAATGGCAATATATCTTTGACAGGTTCAAAAATATACAATTTTCGTGCAGAAACAGTGGCTGATAACATGTCAACTTTTAAAAAAAAAAGCCTTTCTTTCACAGGTTCTTGTCTTAAGATTATCAGGATTCATGTTGTGGAAAAACACCTTAGCACAAGGCCTAATGCCTAACAAAATCAACAGCAAAAATAAGACAATGAAATTAGAGCCATCAAAATTCTAGTAGCTATATCTCGCTAATATATTTCAACTCGTCACAATTTCTGATCTGTACATGCAACATGGACACTCATAAATGTGATCTACTTCATTTGGCAGTTTAACAGTAGCCCTGAGCAGTGAATTATCGAATGATCCAACAATTCAGCTAGGTTGTGACACACAAATAATGATAGACTCACCTCAGGAGGGTCATTCATATTGTCTACTTTTATTGTGATGTACTGAATATTCTCTAGTCCTTGCTTGTCTACAAGGCTCAGGCCAATAATGTATTCTGATCTGGTCTCATAGTCTAGTATTGCACCAGTTGTCAGGTTGGCAATCTCCAGTGTCCCACCATCCTCCTGTAATACATATCAACCACTCAAATTCAACAATGCTCCATTATATCAATCTCAAATATAAAATGCAGCAAAAACTGGAAAACAATGTACTGAAATCAGATTACTCAGCCTTTTTTGTACTTAATTCAAAAGTGATTTATATATTTTTAAGAAATTAATATCATATGTAACCGGGTGGCAAGGTATATAGTATTCTTTCTTATTAAGGGGGAGGAATGTGAGTCCAGTCTGATAATTTTTCAGATGTTACATATTATTTTAGAGAAGTGTATCATCAGGGATTTTACCAAATTACTGTGAAGGATCAATTTTGAGAAGACAGGCCAAATAACCTACACTAGAAAATTTCATGCCCCTACCGGGAATTGAACCCAGGGTCTCTCAACTTGCAAGTCTGAATGTGCTACCACTACTTCTCAGAGACGCTAACTTCACAGCAATTTAATTCTTAAATACATACTGTCTGAATATTGGTCCCTAACTTTCACGTGTGAGTCTAATGTTCACTCATGACCCTAACACACTTCCCGACTGCTCACACATATATGGTAACTCAGTTGTCATGAAGTACTTCCTATTTGTGAATATAAGCTAAGTATCCGGTTTGCATCAGTAGTGGTGAGAACTTCATGACAGCCTTTAAAGTTTTTAAACTTCATAAAGTTAGAAATATACCTGAACGGATGTTCCAAAATTTCACAGGATAACCTGCAATGTAACAGCATGCCTATTTGACAATATCCACAAGACTGGTCTATGCAAGATATTACTTTGGGACTTGTAGTGACAGCAGTATGTCTTGTGTTTTAGAATTAAAGCTGTTTAGTATAGTTGATTTTCATAATAAGCATATTTGACTGTTTTGAGTGTTTAAGCAAATATTGTAAATGTCAGCAGAGACAGCAATCTGGCAGAACTACAATTCAATTAGCAGAGAGAGCAACTGCAATTCCTACAGTTAGATATCACAACTGCAGGCTCTACCAACAGAGTTAACAATTCTACTAGTAGAGACAGCTATTGCAGTTCTACTAGTAGAAATCACAGCTGGTGGTTCTACAGTGGAGTTACCAATTCTACTAGTATAAAGTGTAATTACAATGTCTACTACTAAAAATCCCAATCAAGTTTATGTTCATATGTTGGCAAAGTTTAGGGGCAAGTACCACATTGAAATTAGGTAGGGCAAAGAGCCACATATGGCATATTACAATTCAGATATCCCAGCTTCATTTACATTTGTCTTAATTGCAGTCTCTACTAGTGGAATTGGCAACTCTGCTAGTATTGTAAATCCTACTAGAAGAAACTGCAATTGCTCTCTCTATTGCCACTTCCACCAGACTGCTCCCGCTACAATGACATATACATTCACTGACAAGAAAATAATCTGACACTGACTTGCTTAGTTTAACTACATGTATGCTGATAACTAATATTACTTAAAGTCTGAGTGAAAGCATTATCTTGAATAAAAAAAAAAATATGAAGCAAACCTGTGGGATGATTTGCACGTTTTCCACGAGGAAGATATCCTGGAAATCCCTGAGGGTTATCTCCACTGCATCTTTATTATCAGGGTCTAGCACAGTTAAGACTCCGACATTAGCTCCTACTACCATATTCTCAGCTAAAGACATCATATCAGTGCCAATATACTTGGGAGGCTCATTGATGTTGACCACTTCTATCTTAACTGTATCAACAAACTGCATGATGGAGAGACAGATAATGTATGCTCATAAATCACATGAAATAATAATATTTAGAGGGATAGCCATAACTCTTTCTTTTTGCATTCAGCTAAAACTTTCACCAATTTTCCATTCCTATTTTACATGACTTTACATGACTCCTGTATGCACTAAATATTTGTCATTGTGTGGGTATCTGGATTTGACCATATTTAATATGATGCTAATTTTTACAAGTCTGGTAATCTGCACCATTATAACTGGCATCATGCTTAACTGGTTTTCTGCATTAAAAAAAAAAACAACCCAATCTATATCATTAAAGAAATGCAAGTAAAAAAGAAAATAGCAAGAAGCATCTTGTAATTCATTGTTGTCTTATATATCTTATTAAAATTGCTAAAGAACAGTAATATTTTGTGCAGCTTGACTGACTTGAGAAAATTCCAATACTTGTGACATAATACCCAAGTTAATATGTGATGACTGCAACTATCTTCCCATAAACTTCCATTTAACTGTTCTTCTATCCACTGAACCTTGCAAATTTTGATAAATATGACCTACTGATTTAATAGGTATTCCATTGTCCTTTACTTGCACTCTGACATTATATTCTCTCTTAGTTTCATAGTCAAGGGTAGTGAGCTGAACCAAATGAATGCCATCCTGCAGACTGAAGTCTTGAGTATGGTTAAGCAGGGTGAATGTTAGAACACTGTCCTTGTCCTGATCAGATGCTGACAGAGTACCTAAGAAACAATCAAAAGTTTGATCAGATCACTGCAACCTCATCTTTTCTTTGAGTCTTCCAGCTGGTGCTTAATATTCAAACTGCATGATTGAAAATGCTCTTAATGGATTTCAATAAAGCTTCCTACTTTGTGTTTATACCTATAATAAAATGTGTTTCTGCCTTCAAAAATAAATTTTGTTTATCTCTGATCCAATCTCCAGCAGAAGTGATGAAATGAAATCTTTCTATTTTATATTAACACCATAACTGCATATCCACTTCAAAGATCTAAGCTGTGTCTTTTGATTCATCCCCAAAAGTCCTCTTTGTTACTACATAGCAACCTAGTTATATGCTTGCACATAAGCCAGTTTGGTCAGTATGTGACCTTGTGACCTGCAAGGAAACTATTCATGTTGTCTGGATACAAATTGATAATTCCCATTGCAGTCCTCATTTCACTGTACATGGACAATACAGCATGTATATAACCATTGAGAAATGTCTGAATATTACCATATCACAGATATTCTAATCATGTTATTACCCTGTGATAATAAAAAAAGTACACATATATTCTAATATAAATGTAAGTACACCTCAAGACAAACCTATAATTGATCCCTCGACTTTATTTTCTCTTATCCTGTAAGAACTGAGCTGTATGTTAGAGGGAGGGTCATTGGCATCCAGGATGGATATGATCTCTGATACATCTGTGCTCATTGGTGGTTCACCATTATCAGTGACCCTAATTTTGACCAGCAGATCTCTCTGGCCTTCATAGTCAAGGATGCAAGTCTGAGAACAAAATAGAAGCAATATCACAGCTGTGAAATAATACAGTTCATGGAAATTTCATTGAATGAAATATCTGATTAATGAAAAGTAATAGCATCATGAAAACACTTGAACTTCAGCCATTAATAGCATCATTATGTGACATCTCTACATGACAAGTTCCCTTCTACCCATTTCCTTCTCCCCACCCTCCCTCAAAAAATTCCTAAAACTTGTATATTAAAAAATTCCATAATTAGTGTATGTAAATGGCCTTCATCTCTTTATGATTACATATATCTAAATGTCACATATAACTTTAAAAAAAAATCTGCATTGGTATATGCCATCAAGTAACTTCAATTGTAGCAAATCTGGAAATTTCATACCTGTTCCCCACAGTTCTGGGTTGACTCTTTTACAAACAACTTGTTGTTCTGCAGGTAAAATCTACCTTGTGCATCATCCAGCAGTGTGTATGTGAAGCTTTGTATTGCCCCATCACCTATGTTATCAGGATCTACCGCAGATAGCTCTGCCACTAGAGTACCCTCTTCACTGTTCTCTGTAACCTAGCAAAAACATTTCAATACATCTACATAAACTTAATGCGTGTCAGCCAATGCTTCCTCAAAATCAGGAGAGACAAAGTATAGTGGACTTTCCGAAATAAGATCCTCTCACTTTCAACTTCCTCTCGATTACAACCTAAAATCTCCTGACGGATTGCTTTTTCATGAAAGACCTCTAAAATAGTGATTTCCTCCAAAATCTGACTTGCGACCCACTCTGAACCTTTGTTCAGTCACCCCGCCCTCTGAATTGCGACCCGCCCGCGTAGTCCAAACACTTGTATTCGCGTAGCTTGATGCCTCATGACATAAAACTGGCGCAAGCCACTTAAGCCTTACTGATTCAATTTACGATTGATAGGCTAGGCCTGGTGGGCCTAGACTACTCTGTCCATTTCCATATGAATAAGCTAGCGGGAATATTTCTTCCGCTACTCAAATACGATTGGACACAGGAAATGATGTCGCCAAAAGTACTGTAAGCCAGTGAAATACTATGCAGACCATAGGCTTACAGTATCTACATCTTTTTTTCTCACGGCGTCTTTCACAGACGTGTGCTCATTCATTCGTTCTAACGCTGTCAAAGTACACGCATCAGGCCATAATTTTACCTGGACCTTGGCTAACATATTAACTCAGATCTGAGAGGATGAATAACCACAAGAGAAGGGCACTCACGTTAGAGAAGCGAGACAAGATTGTAAAGAGGAGCAGGGCTGGAGAGACTGTAAAGCGTACTGCAGAGACATTAGGATACCTGAGATGTAGACCAATCTAACCCATGCAGATTCACTTTCGAACCCTTCATAATTTTCAATATTTAAGGGTTAGACCGATCTGCTTCTCAGGTATCCATTTGTCATAGAGCTTCCTTTGTAAAAATATATCGATGAAGGATGTCTCCCCCTCCCCCCCAGCCTGCATGCAAAAAATATCTTTTCTTTTTTTTTTTTAAATTTGTGGGTTAGACCAGTCTGCTTCTCAGGTATCCATCACTGTGAGCAAAACCCAGATTCAGACTTTAATCAGGTTAATGTGTATGCAAGGAAGAAAATAGGTAATTGGGGTTATTTTACAACAAAAATATATAAATGCAATGGTAGCTGAACAGCCCCTGCTAATATTAATGTGAACCTCTCAGTTAAGACTCCTTCCCAGTTAAGACCTTTTTCATGAAGATTTACAAAGATCTTATTTCGGAGGGTCCACTGTATTTAGATTAATGATCTCCAAATTAGATTTTCTAGTTATGATGCCAGCTCCAGGCCAACATTACAGTCACTTATATGAACACGATAGCCCTGGACATATTAAACACTCAAAATCACAGTTTTAATAAAATTATATTCTCATCCAGTTCAAATTCCTTATCAAGCCCATGAAAACACTTTAAGGAAAATTGGCTTGCATATTATATTTCAGTATTTCATACAATGTCTCTGTTGTCAGTTGTGAGTGTCATGAACCAGGATGAATGATTTCAATACTGACACACAAAATACCAAGCTTTCCTCTACCTGAAAGGCTCTCTACACAAAAGAATACATCAGACATGTTAATCTGACCATGAAAAAATTGCCTTACAATTCAAATACATTTGCTTAATTTAATTCTCAGCATCCTGTTTCACTCAGTCTGCAATTTATTATATACTTACTGTAGTATTAGAAAATATAATACTTGAAGGTGCCTCATTCACATCTGTGACATTGATGTTGAATGTCTTTGCAACCATCACCCCATTCTGCCTGGCATCAACAGCAGTGACAATAAGCTGAGTGGGTTGAGCTGTTTCATAGTCAAGGTTAGCTACCAATGTTGTCTACAGTGTCAAAACATGGAAAACAAAAAGATCCATGGCATTGCTGTCACATAATAATTATGTCAAAATATGAAATCCGAAGACTTTTTTATAAAACTTGACAAGCTATCTAATGCTGGTAAATCATATAATAAGCCACAGTCTAAAATTTCAAAGATTTTCCTATGTAACCTGACAATCTACTCTTTTGCAGCTGATTCACATTATACATCAAAGTGTGGAAACCAAGACATTTTTATGTGTAATGTGGCAATCTGTTCTCATCCTGATAAACACTGGGGCTTCTGAACACTGAACATAGCTAACAGTTCCTTGACATAGCAGTTCTCATCCTGACTTACAAGAAGGACAGGAAAACTACAGGAACATGAAATTCTTACCAAAAGAACATTGTCATCCAATCTAAAGTGACTTGATGCTGGCCCTGACAGGAAATATTTGTGTGTGTCATTTTGATCTTCATCAACTGCTTGTATCTCAGCTACCTGGAAGTTCTTGCTGTTCTCTGGGACTCTGATTGTATTTGTAATCTCTCCATTGATGAGAATATCCTAAGAAGAATAAAAATGAAAGCAGGAGCTGATGTTGATCATTACTGTTTGCTGTTGCTACTATACTATGTGAACACAGTCATGGTTATAATGATAATTCTTAAATAATAAAGCTTTACCTTCGATTTTTACCATGGCATCAAAATAAAGAGTTAAATTTATGTGGCTCAAACAAAGAGTTTCTATATTTCCCATATCATCCGTAGTGATTTATGATGAAAAGTACATGTACTGTAGAATTCAGGAATAATTTCAATTTCATTTCTCTTGGAAAATCCTTGAACCGTTAAGTTACGCCCATCTGCTGGAATTAATTTCATCTTATAATATATAATAAAAAGGGCAAAAATGATCTTTCTTGTTATTTTTGCCCTTCGCAGATGCATGAAATGTTGACCAGTGAGGCAAAATAGTAAGTAATGCCTCAGCAAACTCCCACTGAATTATTCTGTACAGTTTCACAATAGTTGAAGGTTCATACTGACACAAACATAAATGAATCAAAAATGGAATTCACATTTGACATGTCACATCCATCCACCATAAAATACCAATCAACTAATTTGATTTATAAAAGGGAAAATATGACTGAAACTTTCCTGACCACTACCAGCCATAGCTTTATCAAGATGAGAAACTCAATCTAAAACACTTACTGTTGGGGGATCATCAACATCAATAATAGTGATGTTAAGAGAAATCTCAAGCTTGTGGTAGTAATTATCAGTGGCTGTTATCTTTAGTGGAACTACTGGAGTTTCTTCATAATTGAAGGCAGTGAAGTGAACCAGTCTGCCTTGGCAGTAGTTGGTTGTGCCACTCTGAAAGAAATAATGACGGGTGTGACACAAGAAGGCAAACATAATATATACTCAAGTATGCAAAAGTCTATTCTTGGGCTAAAAGTCCGAGTGAAAATAACTGCTATTATGCATTGAGCATCTGCCCATATGATTTTTCAAAAAATGACAGAAAATTATTCATAACAAGGACCCTGTTTTGCTGGAATAGTTACATCTCAGAGTCTACTTATGGTCACTTCCACACTCTTTGAGTCACCAAGGCACAATCCTCAAAGAGCACAGAGAGCAGTGCCCATCAAGATAATGTAGTGGACCCAGGATTTATGTGCCTTTCTGATCCCTCCTACTTAGAGCATTGGCTGGGAAACTGAATGCAATATGATCTCCTTTCCAGGACCTAATTGTGATAATCCTACAGATGCTTCATTTTAATGCACCACAGGGTGGCTGTGCCAGCAGTGGAAATGAAGATCACCTTATTAAGGCTTGGAAGCCCAATGAAATAATCTAGTCATTATTATATCTTGAGCCACATCATCATTCCATACACTGTAATATCCTGTGAGAAAGTACTGTTTCCATTACAGAATTTATCAAAATGGCAATTTTATCTTTACCTGCAATGTAGTGCATTTTGTGTTGATAATACGGAAACTGTCATCACTGACTGTCAACAGCACAGAATCTCCTTTATCAGGATCATAGACTGACACGGTGCCCACAGTTACAGCTAAAAACAAGAGATGAATAAAAATATCCAAGCTCAACAAGTCATTTATATGAAAAGAGGATGTGCCAGGAAATGCCAGGTGCACAAGATAGGAATATGGAATCAGAGCAGGTCAACATTAATTTGTCACAATCTGCTGGGATGGACCGACTGTGCAGTTTGCCCATGTGCAATAACCTGGCTCTAATCTAAAAGTTAAGCTGGTTACATTAATTGAGATCCCCCTCACGCATACAAGATTTAAATCTGCACTGTATCAACTCTACTTTAAAGCTACTAGCATGGCTAAGAATCTCTCAATGTGAAAAGTTAAAGTGAAGATTACACTTGAACAGATTTAATACAAACTTCAATGGACTAGGTCAAATCATTTTGGATTAGGCAGATTTCATATTATCAATGATAAGGAGAAAAAGAATCACTCGCTTCAGGTAAGTTCATGACATGACCGCCAGGACAGTGTATGATGAAGGATTATGCAGTGACTGGAGAATAATGCCTTTATTTAGCCTTCAGTTTAGTAAGTCAGATGTGGGGGTTGCTTAAGCCAGGCCTAATTTATTGAAGGAGACCATGGTTTACTCAGAAAAAAATAGCATTAAGGGAGATATACAAATGTTTTATAATTGGCATGTTTTGCAGATTACACTAGTCACATTTTGTTATAAGCATAATTAAATATGCAACAAAACATCAGGACCTGCAAAATATTTAATAATATTGATAATTTTGTATATCACATTTTCATTATAAACAAATTCACGTGTCACTTACTTCTTAGGAAGGTTTGCAGTCCTGTTTGATTCCTAGCCCTCCTTCTCCACATCAAAATTTCAAATACTGCTTTAGCCAGCACTGCCACTTTTAAGAGTATGGCACTAGATCACAGATATAAGTTTTTGTGCCTACACAACTCAGACTTTAATCATTGTCAGACTCTATAGAGCCTTGCTATTTGCTGTCAAGTTAGCACTATGCATCTCCATAGCAATGTTGGTAGACCAAAACTTAAGAAGAATTATCTTTTGAAATGACATAGATCATCAACATGCACAGAATACTTACCTGCCATATTCTCTCTCACTTGAGGCTCATTGTTGGGATACGTCATGAAGGCATTGTTAGATGACAGCAGCAGTGCATATGGTGGTTCATTTATATCAGTTATTCCAAATGTGATCACAGCCTCCACCTGTCATGTATTACAATTGCAGCATTAAATTACCTTGTTAATAACAGACTTAAGAACTTTTATACAAGGCAGGAGTTAAGCTTAAAATGCCAGTCTTAAAACATACTTGATAGGTAATGCCCATTTCCATTCCATAGTTTCCATTACCAGGTATTGTCTAAACAAGAAAGACAAGGTTTTATGCATCTATCCCTCTGAAAGTAAGCTTATACTTCCTCAATGAAAACAAAATATCTGACATTATTCTTTTATTATATAAACCTAGTGTGAACTTGGTAGTTGTTTAAACCTTAGCCCCCCTCCCCCCAGACCTCTACTATAAGGCTCTCTGATCCTAAACATTACTGTGTCTACGTATGTTTATTGTAAGCGATCCAAGATAACAAAACATTATTGTGTGTATAATTATTGATGTTCAGCTCTTTGCCGAAAAGTCTTGGGATTTCAGAGATGTTTACATTAAAGTATAGTACTGGCAGATAAGGATAATTCCCCAGACAACACATGACTTACAGATGATGATGGTGGGCCTTCATCTGTTGCCTTAATCTTGACAGCATACTTAGCTGAAGGATCAGCCTCATAGTTCAAAACTTCAGAAGCGACAAGAGAGTTATTTACAATGCTGAATAATCCTGAAGGGTCATCAAGGATCTCAAACGTATGTATGCCACCTTCATCTTCATCTTCTGCTACCATTGATACGAGAGGTTTTCCTGAAAAAAAATCACAATATATGCTAAATCAAGTTCTTTGACAAATACAGTCACTCATTAGCTAAGACATTCCAGTTTACATTCTTAAATTTTGAAGATAGAACATTTTCAGTGAAAATTATACAATACTGAAATTGCTAAACCCTTGCAGTAAAATTTCAGAAAACATCCAATATTTCATTTTATATATATAAGTACATTCAGATAGGCGAAGGTGTTCATGACCAAGTCAGTTGTAGTTATTTAAAATAATACACCATGTAATATATGAAATGTAAGCTTTATATGCCCAAACAGGTAAGAGAAATCGTTTGTGCACATACCTGCTGCCACACTCTCTGGGACATTCTTTGGGGAGAAACTCACACCTGTAATGGGTTCGCTGACATCTGTAATGACTACTGCAAGGTCAAAGTAGCTTGACAGTGGTGGTGTTGCATCATCTTGCACCATGATAGCAATGTACCATTCTTTCTCTTTCTCATAATTCAGCACACAGAGTGTTCCACCCAGTCTTTGGCAATCTGGCTGTGACTCTGCTGCCACCTGACAGAATATATCAAGAGAGCAGAGGAAATAGTTCTCCATAAATCTTCAGGACTGGTACTGTAATGACCATGTAGACAGAATGCTGCTACACAGACTGCTGTTATGTTGTGTGTTGATTGTCATAATGTTCAGATATCCCATTTCATATTTCTGTTCTCAATGGTGCATGTTCAAAAACAATTAGAATGGTTTGAAATGCTAGGTAAATTTTTTATTTTGAAGTATCATTTTCCACACGGATAAACTCCCAATACTTCTTTCAACATTATTTTCTTCTTTGAAGATGCATAAATACTAAAACAGAAACACTTTCGTCCTGTCAAACATAAATTTATGTTTTGACTGGTTTAGTTATATTAAAAATAAAAAAAACTATGCTTACCCTAAGGCAATACTTTTCATTTTCTTTGTACAGCTCAAAAATATCACTGCTAGTTAGCAGGTACACTGTCAGGGTCTGACCAGGGTCATCATCTATGGTTTCAAAGCAGCCAATTTTTGTACCCTTAGGGCTGTTTTCAGGCACTGTAGTAGGTATGAGCTGAAAAGAGAAATTTAGTAAAACAGGCATACATATGTATTGTCTTCAGACCTTACAACCAGTATATTTATACAGAATACATAACTAACTTTGACTAGTCAACACCATGTGCACCGATGTCTTTTTGGGAAGGGTAAGTAAATTACATAATGTCATGCTAAAGATTTACAAGCAAATAGATTATTGTTTCTATTCACATGTAATTGTGGCACTCATATCAACCAGACACACAGCATCCATAAAAAATCATGGTCAAGAAGAGAAAATGGACCAAAACCTTTCCTGTGTATAAAAATATAATTGCTTTAATTCTTAATTTGTCAATAGTTCTGGTGAATACCGCTGAGATACCTCTGCTGATCTTGGTGGATCATTACTGTTGAGAAGCGTAAACGTGAAAGATTTTTCAATGTACAATCCATCCAGGTCAGTTGATCTGATGGTAGCAGACCATCTGTGAAAAAGATAACAGTACAGATTGATTGAGCATAACAGTCACTTTTCAGTGGAGTTAGATTCAACATACTTTAATTCTACACATATCCATGTTTAACATATTTTCTAACAACTTAATGGGAGCTCATTCTGGCAGACCATAACCTGATAAACAATTAATCCCATACAGTCTGATTTAGTCTTAAAATGAACTTTGGCAATACAGGTAAAATTTTGACCTCGTACTGACTGACTGATGACAGAAAAACGGATAATGGTGTCTATGCTCTAAGAAAGGTTCCTGACTCAGCTGTCTGCCTGATATTTACTTTTTGTTAAGCTTTGGAAGACCTCTAACTGACATTGAGTTCCATAACAGTGCACACCGATGCCTAAAAAATTAAGCCAGTAGTTTGTAACTACTGGAATTAGCTCAAGGTTAACAGCCTCTATAATATGGTAACATACTTCAGGAGAAGTAGAATGATCTGGATTTTATACTGCTCTGATAGATGTGGCAACACTTTATATTGTTAGCTGATTTTTATATCAATATTGGTGCATTAACCCATTCAACAATTAAATCAGTGAGGTTGTCAGCAATTGGTAGATGTTTAAAGGTTAGTAAAAAGAACATCATACTATAATACAAATAGGTCTCCTGGGAGGCTGTCACACTATCTAAATGCTCTTTTGGATTGAAGTTGTAAGTCAGTGGGTTTTAACACTCTCTCATTTTAAAAAGATTTTCATACAAAGTAAATCCAGTCCATGCTATGTATCTGCATACACTGCATGAGGCCAATCAGTGAAAGAACATGGATAACAGAATAGGTGAGTGATGTATGTGGCAATCTGACCTACCCATGATGATCATTGTAATTATTGTTGTTTCCTTTGTATCTTTATCTCCAAAATATAATCCCATCACTTGCCAAACACCCAAAAGGCACAACTACAAATATAAGCATGTCTTTTATAAATTTTGAAACGTATTCTATTGCTTCTTCACCGTGTTCTCAGTATCGCATACCAGGGTATCTTCCTCACTTTCTGATCCTCTAGCTTTCACCTCAATATCAACCCAACTTTCACACTTGATTCTCTAAGTTAGATGGAAAAATCACTCTTGTCTCTGTCATCCTCTCCCCTTGTTCTATTACCTTCATTCGTAAGCATATCTCTTTCTTTCAGACTATACTCTCACTCAGTCTATTTACTCTCTATATTTTGAAGATTCAAAGTCAAGAGCTGTCTGCACACACAGTAAGTCTCCTTTAGTTTTCAAAGTTCCTGAGGGATCCGAGGTAACTGAATATGAATGTTTATCCCAGGCTTCATTATCCACCACTGTTGTCAGTCTGGCAAAACACTGGTCAACTCCTAGAAGCTCAGACACCTGTGTGCTGTTTATGTTAATCTGAGGACAAAGTCACCCAAGGCCATTAATTAGCTTGTATGATTTGTTATGATAGTAACAGGCTTGATTATTATAAGACCATTAATTAGCTTCTAATTAGGATAGTAATGGTTTAATCTTGTCACAAATATGAGTATCTACAGGACACATTAACTGTTCCTTTAACTTCAAGACAATCATTTCTCATGTCATTGTTCTTGAAATTTATTTGGAAACACATCAGTATGTTAAATCAATGTCTTAGAAAATGAAGAAAATTCAAAATTCACCCCTCAAAGTTGTTAACTACACAAAAAATGCATCATATCAACTACTAACCCACCCTTCGCTATTTAGGCAAATATTCCATATAGTACATCTCTTATTCTAACTCACATCCACAGGTGCCTTATTTTGGGGTCCACAGAACAGGTGCGGCTCTGTCCAGTTCCCATTTTCTTGACATTCAATGTACTTAGGTTCCCCTTTAACTATCCAGTCTGAAGTGCAATATCCACTGCATTTATCTCCAAACAATGATCCCTGCAAGGAAAATATGACATGCCACAAATTTCAGAGAACAGACTGAAATGCATTTCAGTATTTTTAATGTTTGGTGAAATCTGGGTGAAATCATTAAAATGAGACTGCGATATCAAATAAGCAGCAAGGTTTCAGTAATATTACACACTATACCTTACCTCACAATCAAAATATACAGCCTTGCAGGACACAAGGATTTTGGTCCCAGGACCACAAAAAGATATCTGGGGTATTCTACCACAGTTCTTTCTTTTACATGTATATCCATCGGCATCAAGGTAGTGACCTGGGTTGCAGCTACAAACCCCCTGATTGCACAGTTGTGAACACTTTTCATGACAAGTGCGGGTTTGCTGAAAGCAGAAAACATAAACCACTGTAAAGCAAGAATGTTGATCAATAACTAAAACAAAACAATCTCAACATGTGAAACAACTTTGAACATTCAAACAACTGTATTTAACTGAAACATAACAAACATGGTTAATAAAAATAACATTTCATTTCAGGCATCTTTGAATTTCCTAAAGGTCATCAAATTATGTATTGGTACTGCAGATTACACCAACTTTCAAATAGTTTTTGTGAGTTAAACAAATACACATTTCAACACCATATAATGCCTTATTGTTTCACACTCTGTTATGTGGAATACTTTTTTGCGCAGGAAAAAAAAACGTTATACAGTATCATCTGTCAACCGTGTGCGCTCAATAAAAAAAAATAGAGATTTTTTGGGAGTCAACTTACTGTCAAATTATACTTTCCAGTACAAGGCACACCACCGCAGGCTTCCTTAACAGTAATGACTCTTGTAGCTCTCTGGACACCTAGCTCACAGTCACGAATGCAAGTTCCCCATGCACTCCAAGGGCCAACCTGCATTCATCATACACATATTAATGAAAACAAAATGTCAGAAAACAGCCAGTTGTTTCAGAAAATTAATATGTCATTTGAATTCATTTAGATTTACGTTAGACATAAAAGTAGAATCTGCACTGACAATGAAAAGGAAATTCTTTTGTACTAGAGCAGGGGATGAGTTTCTTTTATTACACTGAGTATGTTTCTTCTTTAAAGTGGGTGGATATGGCCTTCTTGAAGCACAAACCAAATAATTTAAATAAATTTTGAGATTTTCAGTTCTTCCAGTGCTGTACTTACTCCAATTTCCAAGGGCTAATTGAGCTGATCAAGAATCAGAGTGCAAACATACTCAGCCAAAACTGTGAAGGATGTCCTTAAAGGTTTCTTTAACTGAAATGGTTCTTATCAAAGACTTGCACCTCACGACTATATACATGTATGTAATGTCAGATCACCTCACAATCTTTCTGCGCTGCATAGGATTCACAGTCTCTGTTTTCCTCAATGCTCTTGTCAGTACACTGGCCTCCACAATATGCTGGTGTCAGAAGTGTGCGTGTCCTCACAGACTTTCCCTTTCCACAGTCTGTATTACAAGCTGACCACTGGGACCACTCTGTGAACTTACAGTCAGTTATGCTTTGAACTGTGCAGGATGTAAATTCCACAACATCTGGACAGTCAGTTCCACCACATTCAGGATCTGTAAGAATTTCTCGAGTCCGATTTCTGGGCAGATAAATGGTCATTAAATTTATTAATTGCCTTTGAGCAGGGGGAGATGGTTGNAGAGGTATCATTTTGGTCTGTAACTATCTTATGCAAAATCCTGACACTCTCCAATAATATGCTTGGATTAGGATTACAGGACTGAGGAAGCAAGATAAGCATACTT
>JAWQUT010000027.1:1905257-1915580 GCA_033807755.1 Ellobium chinense | reverse complement strand
GGGGGGGCTGGATAATGTCACTGGCTAAGGACTCTTCCTAGCTTGCTTTTTCTTTTCTAATCTTACCATTCTTTATACTACCCATGCCCCCAACTCTAATTCAAAACCAAGGATCCCACTGTTTTTAACTGGATGTAGACTAGTCTAGATCTATCAATTTTCCCTACTTTTTTATTTGAGGTTCACATTCTCTGGCAGCAGAGGGAAATTCTATTACCATAGCAAAACATTGTGCCTATTTTCCTTCTTCTTCAATAGACATTTCTGTGTGCTGGGATTTTGCTAGTATGTGCCATGTAGGTTGATGAAAAACACATGAGGCTTATAGTCAGTTATAGTCTCAAACCTTGACTCTAGTAGAGTATAGATCTAATATACACAAACAAGGTTCTCTCATTCTTTATCCGTGCCTCACAGATGTAGTCTAAAAGTTTTATATTTCCCTCTTCGATATCTTTGTCCCTTACCCAGACTTGTACACATCAACAGGTTCAAGTTGAGTTTATTAGGCATTATGCCAATTCACAAACCTTGCCAACAAGTACAGCAAACAATAATACACTCCTGGTTAATGTCTCGATCTCATTCATACACTTGCTATCGCTCATTTGCATGTGACTTACTTGCATCTTTCTTTCTTTCTTTATCTCTCTCTCTCAGTCGCTCGGTCTCTCGTTCGCTCACACAACCATTTCCTTACAAAAAAAGGTAATCACTCACACACACACACACACACACACATATTATACACGCACATATGCACACACACACACACACACACATGCAAGCACCCCCCCCCCACACACACACACATATATATATACACAAACACACACACGCAGACACACAAGCACACATAAAACACNCACACACACACATATTATACACGCACATATGCACACACACACACACACACACATGCAAGCACCCCCCCCCCACACACACACACATATATATATATACAAACACACACACGCAGACACACAAGCACACATAAAAAACACACACACGCAGACACACATATATACACACACACACACACACACACACACACACACACACACACACACACACACACAAACATGCAAAACACACAGACACACAGACACACACACACACACACCCACGCGCATATTCGCCAAGGAGCAATAGTCTCGGGTCAGTGGGGAGCTTGAGTTCCGGCCCCTGTATACCAATCATGGTACACATAGGCTGTGCTCAACTCTAAACTACGATTTCGCGTAAAATTAATAAGTCGATGCCTCGAAAATGACATATGAACTGGAAGTGACAGTGAGAGTACTGGACCTGGTTCGTTCTAATGGCGTAGTTTGACGATCATAATCTAGCATTTGAACAGTAGTAGTAGCTTGTGATTCCTAAAAGTACTTGTACAACCACCACCAAGCCCACCCCTGCCCCCGCCGTTTCTTCAAATAACATAGAATCTTTGAAATAACCACATAACTTTAAATCTAGACAATGTCCGATTCTGTGCTCTTGAGATAACAAAGATATATAGATGTCTTATGAATGACAAAGCTGAATGACAAAGGAAATGCATTGAACAAAAAGAGTCTCTCACATTGCTTGGTCTCTGTATTTGTGGAAGTCAGTTATACTTTCTTCATATTCTGAGCTAAATTTTACTTGGCGCTGCACGGGTTGCACTCACTGACGAGCCGCCACTGCTAAACAGCAGACAACACTTACCTCAAACCTTCTCCACACTGTGTTGAGCAGTAACCGTATTCGGACCACTCGCCCACCGCACAGTCCACTTTACAGCAAGGGCCGTAACACAGCGCCGTCTCTGTTACGTTGAGGGATGGAATGGTGCAATCAAACAATGATGATGTCGATGGTATGCATAATATCGCTGCTTGGATGCAGTACCTCGATAAACATCACGTTTGTCGAAATTCTGCTTATCACGCCCTTGGACTTCCAGTAACATCGTGCACTATTATTGTTTCAAAATTTCAGACCTTTAGCTTCAAGAGTTTATATTAGCCTACAAGAGGAAACTGCGGAATGTTCCTTTATATGTCAGAATATTATACGCTCTTTCTCCGGCACTTCACCAAATATCACTTATGAGAAAGCTAGTGATGCTTCCCAACAAGAACCAGTGTTCTTCGCTGTGGCTCAGTATGCTCAAATATTGCACCGCCCTCAACTCAACATAGATCTTACTTAAAACGAATCTTTGTGGTAAGTGCAATTTTATGAAAATTAAACATTTTTTTCCCTTCTCCTGAACAGTATGGGTTTTAACATTTATCAGGGTTGTGCTTCCATGCGACGAAATAAACGTATTACTTTCAAGATAACTCTGGATACACATATGTATAATCATCGGTGTCACTTCTTGCATAGCAGCTTTGCCCAGGAAGCCCTGAACTTTCTTCCCTGCTCAGGGAAAAATGTCGAGGGTGAGGTGGGGAAGAGAGAAGATGGTCACCGTTTTGCACTCTCTTTTTCTGTTACTATTACAAAGTTCATCTCTTTAGATCTTGTGCTCCATTAAAAGAACTCTACTGATGTATTTAAATATCTTTTCTATTTTGTTGTTTAATGTCTTTCAGCTTGACCGTGTGGCTTAGGAATGTCTTAATCTCTACTCATCTATTCAATACTTCTGAGCTGGTCACCGTGAGAAGTGATAGGAGTCTTTGTAAGTTATTTCAGTCAATAAACTCAACATAAGGACTAAGCTTATTGACGTGTATTCGGCTTCCTACTGCCTCCTCTTAAGTCTGCCTGATCCGGGTCAAAGGCATAGTTCTCGGCTAGCCTCGACATGGATTATGTAGCCTACTGAATAGGACTTTAGAACACGTATTAAGCCGAAGGAAAATAATTGTTTCATAGTGCCAGACAGTGTTATACATCTCATTCAAAATAACATAGAGCAGCAGCCTTAACATTATAATATAAATACATATATACGCAATATTACAGATAAAATCCACAACAAAGTCATGTTGGTCGCCGCAGTGCAGCGCCTATCCCCCACCCCACTCCCATCCTATCAGCTTTAGAGTCAGGTCCTCATTAATACCTGGAGAGACGGGAAAGAGTAGGACATGTTTCTTTCATGGACACCACTATGTAAACCATCCGGCCCGGGAGTGGAACCCACAAACCCAGACTTCATAGTCTTCAGTTTATGAGAACTACGTGACTAAGAGAATTACTTAACTAATATCAATGTCAAGCTTTACGGCCATTCTACCTCCAGAAAGATCTTTCATCGTCATCTTAATCGCCACTTTAACACTGTCAGTTCTGTCTTGGCATCACCAATTCATATTTATCATTTCTATAATCAACCATTCAAAGGCATCATGGCCTCACCGTTTTCGAACTCGGTGATTGGTGCTCACATGAGCATAATGACCATCAGGCATCAGACCGTAATCTGCTTGTTGTTTTGTGAACACGAAACAAGGGAGAGGAGGAACAACATATTATAAGCGTGTCAACAGTTCCGTCACATCTGTAATAAATAACTGTGCGCAATTAGGAAATTATGTGTCAGCGTCACAGGCAAACACTCGGCTCACGCTTGGAATACTTGGATTCTTTTTTAAATTGTCCCGAAGTCAGCGTCCCTGGATATAGTGATAGTATATTCACTTGCAAGTTATGAGGCTTAGGTTCGATTCCCAGTGGGAACAGGAACTTTTCTAGTGTTTGTTGTTTTTTTTTTCTTCCTCCTCAAAATTGACCTTCCATACAAAAGAAATCCCTAATGGCACACTTTCCAGGTAATATCAGTCCGGGTTCACTTTCCTCACCCTTGATAATAACAAATAGAATAACCCGTACCATCTGACTACTTAAGGAAGACAATAACACCAGCAAAACAGTATATACATGTACACTGTTCTGGTAAATATATGACTATCTCTCCTCATCACCCTTGTTTAACTTGTTATCCCAATCGTCTCTCTGTCCGTCTGTTCGTTCGTCCGTCCGTCCGTTTATCCGCCGCCCGTCCATCCGTCTGCCTGCCTGTCGTTTTCGGCGCACATTATGCATTCATGGATATCGAACGATTGAGACAGCTATTCACACTGACCCTGCCACTTTTACGACATGACAAAAAGAAACAAAAACAAAAAAATACTAGTAATTAGTAAGCCATTATTATGTCAGGCAATGACGTGGCAACTGTGGTTCCTTTGTTAGCAACAAGGGCGTTAGCAGCAACAACATTAATACTGCTGCACATACCTGTTGTATTTGAGCATGGCTCTCCTCTGCATTTTGCCTCGAGAAGTACGTCTCTCTGCCGCACTTTCGTCCCTTGACCACAGTAGCCATTATCCAGAGTACAGCCACTCCACGAAGACCAGGGACCCATCTAAAATGGAAAGACGTATTTGTTCGGGGACATCGGGTGAAAAGGGAAACGGGGAGGGAGGAAGTCCGACGAGCAAAAGAGGATGACAATGGATGGAGAGAACGATCTCTGGAATTTATCTTGGTAGGTTACCTAGCTCAACGAAATGCAAAAACTAACAACGGACTCTCATAAACTAGATAAAGACACTGGATGTATCACAGGAATTCACTAACGAATACAGATAGTAGATCATTTCGGACACAGATAAACGACAATACACTAGCCAATCACGGACACGCATTAATATACACGAAATACGTAACAGAGTAGATAATCGCAAACATGCGTACAGGAAATATGTACAGTGACGTTGGATAGTTCCAGCGAGTCCGCAGCGAGATTCTCAGGCAAGTACAACAGATTGATCAGTATTACGGAATGGTAAATAACATTTTTTTTTCTACACTTTGTAACATCTCACTCAGCCAGTCGACTTGCACAGAGGACTACGAACATGCTTTATGCACATGGTGAAAAGGGATAGGTTCCGGGGCTGTGCTTTAAGGTGTTTATCAACACTAATGTATAATCGATTTCCCTCTCCCAATTTCAATTTTCTGCCTCCACCCCAACCCCGCTCTTAATTGCCCCTTTCGTTTTTCGAACGATTTTGCACCAATGATTCTTATGTCCTTGATTAGGATTTGTTGTTTTCTCTCCATACCTTGCAGTCTACATTGATATACTTTTCACATGTCTTGTTCTGTGTCACATCAGTTTCATTGCACTGGGCCCCACCACATATTGGCTGCTTGATAAATCGGGTTCTGGTTATTGTTTCTTCTCCTGCAAGCAGACAAACAAGGAAAAATAAAGTGATGTTGGGGGTAAATTGTGAGTCTCGTGAAATAGACAGTGATGATTTAGGCTTAGCCTACAGGTGATGTCTGTAATGGAATATTGGACTCTGCTGGGACATGCCCTTAGGGGCATAACGTGAGGAGCATTGGGATATATCTACGTATACAACATATCCGGGGGCGGGGGGTGGTTGGGGGACGAGGGGGCCGGATCTATCCAGAAGGCAGGTCATTTTGATATCAGGAGTACATGTTGGACTAAAGTTCGTTGTCTGAGTGAAACTGGATAACCTGTATATATATATATCCAAGGTGGCTTCCATGTGGACTCTGATCACAGGAACGATAATGGCGCTGTTAAAGATAGAAATAAGGAGGATCGGAGCAGGAGAAATAATAATAACAACAAGGGTGATGTTGATGATCACCAGCATCGTACGTCATAGTGTAGGCATAACGTGATTACTGCATTGGTTATGACGTAAGTGGCAGTGATACATAACGTTATAATAAGAAAGAAGACAGTGATGATGAGAGTGACGGTGACCTGTGCTGGTGACGATAGTGATGATGATGGCGATGACAGCGCTTACCACAGGTAGCGGGACAATCCGACCATTCACTCCACGAGCCTAGTACACAGTTCTGGGGACAGCATGAGCCTTTGCATGTCGTGGTATCCGTCTCGTACTCACACCGTTCACCACCGCAGGCCGGCTCCTGAATGACAATGCGGTCTCGGAGTTTCACACCATCAGACTCACATCGAGCATCGCATGTGCCCCAGTCTCCCCACCTGGAGAATACACATGTACAGTAGACAAGGGTTAAAACAAAAACGGTTGAACTGAAAAACCAAAGGAAACAAGAAGCCTCATTTATTTTGCCCGTTTTGGGCCCATCGGTCTAAACCAACTCTCTAAATCACGGATTTCGTTTTAACCGTTGTCCACTGTATCATAATTATAGGCCAAGTTCCTCGACGAGAACTTACCATTTCAAAATGGTTCATTCTCCCCCGCATCTAACGTCGGATGAGTATGTTAGGATTGTTAACTCCCCCCTCTCCCCCCCCCCCCCNCCCCCAAAATGGGTGTGATAGCAGTTGGCAATGTCTGTCTTTCGGAATGAAAATCTTGTGAATAGACATACTCTTGATCCCATACTCTAGTTTCTCTGCAGTGTGATTCACCAGAATAACATAATGCTCGAATATATCCCAGTCTTTCCACCTGGAAAGGGTTTCTTAATAATTAATACATGCTGTGTACGCTTTTCGGACGTGTGAAAAGTGCATACCCGTTTTCCTACTGCCCAGCTTCACTGCATACAGTTTACTTTAGTGACAAAAAAAAACCCCAAAACAACAAATTATATATAGTATGTGCTCGTGGTGGGCAGAGAACTATATACTGTATACGTTTGTATTACTTACGCTCCCATAATGCAGTCCTTGTAGCAGCAGGGCTTCCCGCATTGCGGTTCAAATTTGACATCATCACAGTATCCACCACAGACTGCCTCCTTCAACTTATCCCTCCACCTGAAACAAACTATTCTTGAACCAACTTCATTGCAATACCGACTGTCGCATCTGCAAGAACCCCAGGCCGACCAGAAGGAATATTCGCAATTTTGAGCGCAGCATCGGATGTTACATGGCTCGCTTTGAAAGACTCCCCCCTCACAAGTCCCACCGCATGTTTCCGGAGCCAAAATACGCCTTGTTCTTGCCCTGAGCCCGGAGTCACCACAAGACTCGGAACATTCGGACCATTCTGTCCACTGCGATGTGATGCAGTCTGTTGGCTGGCATGACTGACCAGTGCTAACCCGCGCCAGGTCAAGCAGAATGATGGTTACAATGGACGTGATGCTGACTAACTTGCTTGAGCCCAGAGTAATCCAAGGCAATCGCAGACTCTTCATTTTCTCAATTTGATGATAAGCACAGCTCTCGCACGTAAACCTGTCATAAATTCCTTGACTAATCAATTTCCATGTATTTACAGCATACTTAAGATCGTTCATATCTCATCGTATGGTGGGTCATTGCCTGACACTGACAGGCCGAAGTCTGGCAATGTGTTTTGAAAATGTGGCGTTGCTGTGTCCCGAAACTTGTCTACCTTCCGCGGCACTGATATCCTGCATAATGGGTGAGTTTAGTATTTGGAAAATTTCACTTAAGTTACCTGATGACAAAATCCATTTGTGACATGCTCATATTCTAAATTGCAAAGTAGCCAGACAATGTAAACCGTAAAGGTAAAAAAACAAACAAACCAACGCCTGTCACATCTCTTTCTGACTACTTTTGAAAAACTATCGTCATAAGGGATATATGCAAGTTCTCTTTCTGACTACTTTTGAAAAACTATCGTCATAAGGGATATATGCAAGTACAAGCTATTATGAGGCCACACAAGTGGAGCACAATACTGTTATAACAGTGAACATGAAACATTGGAGTCAAACAAAGTAAACTACAACTGATACCACTGCAGTTATTATTACGCGCCTCCTTGGAAACTCCACGCTAAGCAAACATACATGTTTCTCTTGAGTGCGCATGTCTCTGATACCAACGCCTTTTTATTCTATAATCCCCTACAACGGATGAGTTAACAGGAAATCTGATCTCATTGATTAGACAGAAAAATAAGACCCGTCCCTCCCTCCCCTCTTCTTATTGACTACTTCTGTGGCCTTGTCGATCGTCGGGATTCTTGTTGTTTGTTTGTTGTTTTCTGAAAGAAAGGGGGCAGGGGTGAGGGAAGGTGCAGTCATTCATGAGATAAGATCAAGAATGGACTATGGACTACCTTAGCGACAATGGGTTGCTTTTCAGAAGTGTATCAGATTTTATTTTGAAATGACACAATAGCACTTTCATCCATAAGGTATGTGTGCGCGAACAATGTATCAAGTCTGCTGTACTTGATCAGAGATAATAAGTGTAGCAGTTTTCTTGTTCCTTTGACCGTCATTTTTTGTTTATATGCAAAAAAATCATAACATATAATAATGGCTGTATGATGGACATGGCAGGGAGTCGGAATTTGTGTTGGAAATTCTGCCTTGGTACTGTACTTTTCTTAAGTTCGGGCGCGATTCTGCACCGCAACGGCAAGAAAGCCACACTCAAGGGTATGTCTGTGTCTGTGCAAATGTGTGATCCAAAATTCTGAAGTGTCAATTTGTAAGGGTTCATATTCAATCAAAATCCAAGGAAATTACCATATTCAGACAGCGGAATAAGGATTACAATATAATCAGATCATTTCTGAGTACCATGGCTGGAAGGGTGTGAAACTCATGTTCATAATGAAACGCGAGTTCTCGATTTGAATAACTTATTTGTAAGGGTAGACATAGGGTGGGGCCTCTGACATAGATATATACACGTTGTCCAGATTCAGGCGCAAGCTTTTCGATTGTTATTGTAAGGACAGACATGGGATGGGCATCTGACTCATGCCTGCCCACTGAACAGAGGCAAATAAAATCATGAAGGAAAAAAAAAAAAGCAACAGCAGCAACGGCATCAGCATCAGCAGAAGTAATTCAGTACTAGTAATAGCAGGTGGAAGAGGAATGGCTGTAACTGTAATGCGGTTAGTTGTGGTGGTGGTAATGGTAGTGGTAGTGGCAGTGGAAGGGATCGTGGTGGTAATAAAGAAGATGACAGACATAGGACATAATATCTGTTGGGCTGATCAGTAAAATTTTTACTGTGACCAAGGGCGTAGCGAGCAGGGGCGTAGTGTAATGGTAGTCAATTAGTCATTGACTACCACTTGGAAACGTTGATGAGGTTCAAAAAGAAAAACACAGATACCAGAAAATAACTGAAATAACAAATGCTACTAGCGAGGGTGACTTTCCTAACAATCTAGCACTTACATCCAACCAACTGACTTATGCATATAAAAAAAGGAAGAAAAAAGTACCTAGGTACCGCTACGTCTTTATCAACACTGTTATTTCACTCTGCACATAATAGCGCAAAAGTGACAATGTCAAATATCAAAGTAAAGTTAATCAAACACAATAGGACGAGCCACTTCTAATGAAACAAAAATACTTTATCATATAAACAGGGCCTATTTCCGAGGACATAAAAGTGTGTTATAATTTTTTGATATGTCACACGTTACATGAATCTGACCTTTGACCTGCTTACGAATACTTTGAATGGAATCCTTGGAAGCCTCTAAGCGCATGAATACGTGACGTCATTTCTTTTGTGACGGCATGAATATGTGACATCATTTCTTTTGTATTTATTTTCACTGCCGTGGGGTTTGTCCGTCTAGATTAATATATATATATATATATATATATATATAATTTCAGTCTGATTTCTCATCGCTTGTCATCGTTCTCCTCACGTTTCAGATTCAGTTCGGTCTAAAATTTGAATTAAAGTTCTTGAAATGCCAGAGTGTTTCTGTGGTCTAAAGTTTCATAGATGATTGTCAGCTGTTTTGATCTACTCTGTGTCGCGTAATTGTGTGGTTCATTCAGTTCAGATGTTATTGATCTGTCTCAAACAGGTTGAGGGCCACCTCAGGGTCCTTTTCACGATTAAAAGTTCATTTTTTTTTTTTATTAGCTTGAGTTTATATGATAAAAGGGATCTGAAACTCGTGTTTATTTGATATCAGGTTTATGAAATTCGTTATACCATTATCGTATTCGCTCGCCAGAGGCTCGCGAATACGATAAATGTATAACTCATTTCATAAATCTAGTATCAAACAAACACTCATTACAGATCCTCTATGTCTTACTATCCTCACCCCTCCCCCTCCGTCGTTGTAAAAATACCGACTTACTGAGATAAGTTCAATGAACTAACATTCCCTAGACCTTTCCATCCCTTCCTCTCAAAACGCACCTACCACCATGATATAAATACCGAAAAAAAAAATATGAAGTAGTCTACATATTAAGATCCTATTCCTCGCTTCACCTAAGAGAAGCAGTGGGAAAACTATCGGTCTTAGAAATGATCCCCGTTTAACAACAACAATTAAGGCTCTGTTAGTCATGAACCCTGCAATATTTGAATGTTTACAGTATCCTCTGTATATTCCCCCCCCC
>JAWQUT010000027.1:1877162-1903232 GCA_033807755.1 Ellobium chinense | reverse complement strand
ATCCCCAGTTGTATCTTAAGAAAACAGCTTGCATTCTGAAAGCATCTTTGTTTCAAAATGAGGTACAGCGTGTGTGTGCGAGATTTGAAATATGTTGCCACACTGTTCAGGGCAAAAATTCAATAACCGTCGCGAAAAGCAGATGTGGTATAGTTTTCTTAGCAAAGCCCATAATCTCCACACTTCCACAACTATGAAAACATACACCATAGAAAAACGTCAGTATACTGCTAAATCACACTTTCTCGGCCACTTTCCCCGCATTGTATATTTCATCACAAAAATGTTTATGTATGTATGTATTTGAAACAGTGAACAAGGAAGTAAGGAGACATCCATGCACATTTTAGCTTTTCATTTACATGTGTATATTACCTTCTTGGAGATCATGAAGTCTCAATCTTTATACATATTATTTTAATCAGCAAGTCATAAATTTGCATGATTTTGCTATACAAACTATGTGTATATGTACTCACAGGTTCAGATGTTTGCACCTAAGGGAGAGGGGGGAGGGGGGAGAAGATACGTGCCTGAGTACTAGTTTTGCCTTGTGAATTCAAACTGTTGCTACAACAAACCATTGACAATTCATTAAAACGTCAGGATAGATAACTGCTAAAATACAAAAGGAACAGCAGAACCTTTACCCATAGCAATGTGTGCCCCATGTATATATCTCCATACCTATACAACATGGCTTATCGAATTACATGTTGAATGGAAAGTGTTTTGATCTTTGTATATAAGTCCCTTGGGCATCAGAATACAAGTTAATATATACAGTATATGAAAGCAGTAGGAGTTTTACATCAGATGCACAACATGGGAAGAGCAGAGATCAATATTTCTAGGATTAATGTTTGTTAATTTGTGCAATTCCTCCCACCAGGTATATTCACCAACACACTACAATATTTCTATACACAATTTTTGTGATGCTTACTTATAAAATTTTGTTCTTAAATATGTAAAAGCAGAAATCCTTATCCTAATCAGTCTATACTAATTGTTGCTGTATAAGAATTAACCTATTTGTTCATTTGCCATGTCACGAAAACCCAAGAAATGGTCGGTTGCTATTTCAGTTACATGTATGTCATTCAGTGCAAAAAGGTATTGTGAGAAGATGCTATGTGCAAAAAAGTTTTGTGTTTGGTGTCACCGGGATACAGACAAAAGAATAGAAAAGAGGAGTTGATGGGCTGGGAAGGCAATGAATTGCAAACATGAAGGGCAGAAATTGACAAAGAGTGTTAAAAAAAAGGATGACATAACAGAACTTATCAATGTTTAATACAGAAATTCGATGGTCAAGCTATTATGGTGCAATACATATCAGAACATGGTCTGGGTAAAATAAAATCTTGTAAAAAATAGCAACAAAATTCAGACAAAGATCAAATCTATCATAATAAAACACTGATACAGTTAATGTACAGTCAAATCTGGTGTGGTGACCATCTATCATGATGACCAGGTTTCACGGACGACCAGTTATACATCATATTTTGCTGAATAATTGACCTCCATATGGTAACCACTTGTCCAAATCAACTACGGCGATCCTTTCTCATGTCCCAAAAACAAAACAATGAACAAGGTGATAATCAGTTTGGTAAATCTGAAACCTCAAAAAGGTTGTAAAAAGTTTCTTTCAACTTTAAATGGGAATTGCCTTTTTTAAATACTATACAGTGGCCCCAAACCTGCAGCCAAGATATAATAAACTGAAATCTAAAAGGATTTGTTTCTTCATATCATTACCACAAAAAAAAACAACCAAAACCTTTATGAGGTGGCCATCTGTCTAATGTGATTGTATTTTCCAAGAGAATGATGGCTGTCACATATAGGTTGTTTTCAGATATTTTACTGAAATTAAATATATACATGTACTAAGAAGCAAGTGCATTTCACTCGAATATGGTGTTCCATGAAGACATGAACACCTTATCTTCAATACCTTCCATACTTAAAAGTACCTTAGCCACAAATGCATGTATCTCTCACAGCATTGGCTATGGCCAATGAAATGGTAAACTTCATCCATTAAGAAAAAGAAAAACAAAGAAAAATCTTCATCTCACAGATCTGGGAACAATCCCACAGGGAAGTCACACCCTGGCTTTCAGGGTAAGAAAGCCTGCGTCTGATCTTCTCGAAAAAGAACGAAAAGTGAATAGATGCCATATGCACACTGCACACTTTAAAAATCCCTTAACAGCTTTAATACCATATAAGTATAAGCCTAACAGCTGCTGTTTGGGCAAAACTGACAGGAAAATTCTAACCAGCAGTTTAGTTTTACAACCAGAAAGATACAATATAGCTGTAATCATGTTGACATGCTATAAAACCCTACCTCAAACAAACAAATCATGCTTGGCTAGAAGAGCATTCTAAAAGCAAGCGTCAGCTTGTAGCCAAAGCCTTACTAAAAATAGCTGTGGAGAGATACTTTTTTTTTATGGAGATAGTAATAAATGCTTAGGAATGAATATTTAAAGAATTTTGTCAATTTTTGATTGCTGAACAGTACGTGGATTGAAAACAATTATATGCTGCAGAAGGGGAAAAAAAATCTCTCTAGAAATTGCAACTCTCTGTCACACATCTTACAATGCTGTATAGTACAATGGAGCCAGCTAAACCAAAAGAGGTGCTCATAATCTTTTGATTCTAATAAAGGGAAGCTAGAGAGAAAAAAAATGTATAATTGTCCAAAATCATCATTTCCCATTTATGAAGCTTTACATTCAAATTCACCTTTTATTTACAGAAAATCTATGTTGTTCTCATATCCTTTGTTGGTAAGGCAGGCACATGATTACCAGAGTTGAGCATGTGCATGATGTATTGGGAACTGTGTTCCGTTCCCCATTCAGTGCCAAAATGGGTTCCGATCTCCATTCTGTTCAGCTCACTTCTCCCAGCAAAATAGCAATGTGTCTAGACAGCTGATTTCATGACGGAAAATAAGGATTTCAATGTTTAATGGATGTAACTTTATGTGTGGGTGTTTTCCATGGAGAATTTCAGTTTCAGGAGAGCAAGATTTTGCCGCATATACAACTGTTCTGTTACTTGGTGATGAAGAACATGATACCCTTCATCTCTTTCTTAATAGACAAAAATCTAGATTCGCTAGCACAGGCGCAGAAGTTCATTCTAACTGCCACCTGCTAATAGTAAGTGTGTGGAAGTGCAGTGTGCATCATAAAAACAGAAAATTTGGAGTTCATCCTTTCTCCAGAGTTTACTGTGCACATACAACCTTACGACTTTGAATTGCATAGAACAAGCTAAAAAATGAGAGATTGTGATGTATTTGAGATTGTAAGGCAGGTGTAAGTCACACTTTTGGACAACAGTCGTTATAAGAGTAAATCCTCTCATTCATTACTCTTAATGCATGATGTCTCCTGTTGCGCGGTTCTGCCTGGTGCTAGGCAGTTATTTTTTACAGAAGGATCCTTGACAACCAGCAACGTCTGATTCTGCATTACCAAAATACAGGAAGCTTTAATTATGGCTGAAAATTGTTGCAATTACAACTGCAGCAATGCTTTTAATGGTAAAGAACAGCTTTGTAGACTCTGCAAAGGGAAGTCAATACAGGGCGTTGACGTTATGTGTATGAAAACTAATGGGCTGTCTACCTAACCCATTGCCGTCCTCTACTCTCTTTGTGTGTATCATATCCCACCTCTAGTTCCTCTGCCTTATTCACCTGCCCTTCTATGTTATCCAATGAACCTTTATCTTGTTTTGGATAATTATTTACGATTACTGTCAAATTGGTGTTCAGCTGTCAATCTCCAGTCATGATACAGACCTCTCGATGGGCGTAAGCATTATTTTGTTAAGAGACAGACTTGAGGAAGTCAAACCTCATGACACAGTCTTGGATACCAGGTGTCATCACGTCTTTATCATTAAGGGGACATGTTTCACTTGTGATTAAAAATGATACGCCAGCCCTTGTTGTGTAATGCGAACGGCAACAGCAGCTTTGTCTCGATGGCTTTATTTACCTGATGCCATAACATGGCAGGAGTGACAAACTGATCTTGCTGATTCAAAGAATGACTGTTAAAATTGAAGAGTGAATGTAGCTGGTGATCACAGTGTGACAAGTACAGCAGTTGCTGACAAAATAAGAAAAGAAAACACTGGTTGCTGATGTGGGGAATGGAAGTTGAATGGACTTGAAAAAGAACCAAGTTCCGGTCCGTTTGTTAAAAATCACAAACTTCATTCACGATCACGTTCACAATGAAACAAGTGAACTCTCTTCATTCCAATCATGAAATCAGAACTTAGGTCCAGAACTTAGTTCATATAAATGGAGTCCCCCCCCCCCCNCCCCCCCCAACCCTGATGATTACCATGATATCTTTCATATACATGTACTCACACAATCATCAGTACTATGCAAACTGTCCATAGATCTTCAAAGAAGAACACAGTATCATATTTTTCAGATATAGTCCTGTGTCAAACTCACTGTTTACCAGTGAAAGAAACTAAGCTTGATTGAAGTGTGTACTTCTGTCCTGTTTCATCACAAAAGATTCACTACATGGAGTTTCTGACCCCATGATCTTGGACTTGCATGAATAACAATAACTTTTGACCACAAGTTTTTCCCATAACCACTGATGGTGAATGGCACACATGAGATATCCCTTCATAAAATATCAGATCGTATCAGAGACAGTCTCAGCAAATATCTGATAACTGAATGATAGAACCCTTCCATTAAAAGGGATCTGAGTGATTTCTTTTTTGCATAAAGTAAGTGAGATTGAAATTGATGTGAGGATTTTGGACAAAATTTGGTCAAATTTAGGATACTGGAAATCAGTCTGAATATAATCAGTAACATACAACTTCAGTGAATTAGTTCCAGTTCAACTGACCTTTACTGTGTTATAATAAGACTTCACTCACACATATAGTCTGAATTTTTCATATGTGTTGATGAAAATACTGTTTAAAATGATATCTTCTTTTCTTTCTTCACATTACAGTCCTTCCATGTACATAAAGAATGGAAAATGTAACCACATGCAAACTTGTACTGCCATTCTCACAGTCCACACATGAACACCACAACAATCACACACCTACTACCAGATGACTGTGAGATCAGTTAGCATAATTACTGTCAGCACTTACACCGCATGTGCCCACCTGGCTCTTTCATCACTAGTGATCCCTGCAGTGGTAAAGACACTGGATATGAGTACTTCTTCCACTTCTTTAAAAAAAAAAATGCTTGTAAAATATCGGACACTAAAATTTCGAAGTGTGGTAATAAGACTAGTTGTGATAAATGAATATAAGAACAGTAGTACAGCTATAAAACTCATCCAGCATATGAGGGTGATGCTTATGTAAGCATGATTGTTTCAAAATTATGAATTTGGATTATATAACCTTGTATTCATGAAATACCTACTCTTGCCATTTCACATAATTTTATATTTTGCATTACAAAGCTCTGTGTGCAAGAAAAATGATAATCTTAACTACTATTATTAGACCACAAAAAGTAATTCCAATCTTTCAACTCACTGCACAACTGCCACAAAATTCTGACTGTTTGTGTTGCGGTTTCACATTTATGACTGCCTAATAAAAGGCCATGTCATATATGCTTGACCAGGTGTTCATCAATTTTCACAAAATAGCTGGAAGATTCCAGGACAACAGCAATCAAGCAATCAAAAATCTGTGGGCGCTTTTAGTGTTATATGGTGGCTATTGACACTTCTCATCTAGTTCATGCTGCTGTAATTGAGTAATTTTTTTCCACTTGCTCACAATCCATGTTCATTTGAAATAACTGTCAGCAAGGAAACATATTTTCCATCTGAGTGAATCAAATTTTATCGGCAATATTTGGCAGGTTGGCAGCAATCATCACATCACAAACCTCAACAGAAAACATCTCATAACATGTACAATACTCATCCTTGCAATCCATTCCATTAGTTTTACAACACTTACCTTTCATACTCAGATTATGTTAATTTTCCTTAATTGTGCAGTACTGATTTTTGCAATCCATTCCATCCATTCACAACATTTATCTTCCATACACAGATTGTGTTAATTTTCCTTAATTATAAACCACTCCTTTGATACACCAAACAGCTAGTAATCCCAATCTTCATTAACCTACAGATGTCTTCATGCTTATTTTCACACACATCCTTCGAGAAGGCAATTTATGTCTCTATTTTACCCTCAGATAGATTCCACTGACAAATAACATTTATACTAATGAAAACAATTCATTAAGAACCAGATTTTTGGGCTGTTGATGTGGCTGCTGCTAATGCATCATTTGCTGCCATCTGATGTTCCTGAAACCTCTGTGAGATTCTGTTGGTCATCTTCATGTATTTTTCTAAACAATTCAGAGCGCAGTTGTTCTGAAAGAAGAAATGAAAACATTACCATAAATAACTGACTGTCACAGCACAGCCCAGCACAGCACTATATCCATGCATCAAGGATCTACTGTACATGCAGATCAAAACCTTACTGAAGAGAAAAGAAAAGTTCTGCCACAAAGAATTCCTAGAAGCATAGACTTCTATAATTATAGTAAGTGATATGGTCAGCAGTCTGTATGGCATGTTCCTTTAACAGTAGTGCCTATGTAATGGATCATGTCATGATCATGTGGTGCATTTGGCAGACATAGTATGAAAGGATACAAAAATAATAACTACTGACACAGAAGAAGCTGGGTCTCAGGAAATAGAAGGGAGACGGGGAGATTAGTATACATAATTATACTTCACGTACCTCTGCATTTATCACTCGTCGTGTTGTAAAATCATGAACACAATCCATGAAACACTGTTCTGTGATTTTGTTGTACTGGCTGAGGAATTCTCGGAACTATGGAAATATACAATTTAAGACATAATTACACACAACATTAAATCAGTATGTGAGGGGGGAAGAGAGAGGAGAGGAGAGGAGAGGAAAGGAGAGGAGAGGCTTCTTCTTGGATACAAGCAATTTCAGGGGCAGGGAGAGAAAAAAGATATACAGGAGGGAAAGGGAAAAAGAGTGNGGAAGAGGGAGGAGAGAGAAAAGGAGAGAAAGCTGCGCTTGACTTCAAAGGTCAAGAGAAAGAGGGCACTAAATTTTACCTCCTGGGTGCAATAAAGACGATAAAGTTCACTTAGAATCTTGATGTGCGATTATACCGTATTATTGTTCTGCTACTGGCTGCATTTGGCTTAGTTCCCATTTGTGTTTTAAGATCTATCTTCTGTTATTTCCACTGTTCATTTTCATAGAAGTATGCACATGGTGAACAAGTATTTCTGTTAATAAGCACACTTTTGGTCAGGCCCAAGGTGTA
This sequence comes from Ellobium chinense, assembly GCA_033807755.1. Classification (NCBI taxonomy): domain Eukaryota; kingdom Metazoa; phylum Mollusca; class Gastropoda; order Ellobiida; family Ellobiidae; genus Ellobium; species Ellobium chinense. The sequence continues at coordinate 1,895,839 of JAWQUT010000027.1, read as the reverse complement.
TATATTATCCATGATCCATTCTTTTCAAGAAAAAGCTAAATTCCTCTAAAAAATTTATGAATCCTCAATAAAAAAAAACGAGGAACGTCTCCCACAACACATACAATCTGCAGAAAAGACTATGAAACTATAAACATAGTGCTAGCTGGATCCGAGATCTTTGGATTGGATGTGTCAAACTATATCCACTCTGAAAGTTAAAACTTTCCATCTGAAACTTCAAAGGCGGCATGCCTAATGTCATAAAAGACAATGAATGATGAAGAGAAGTTAGAAGCACTGAAGACTGACAAAGGACAAAATGAGACACTCTCTGATGTAAAATGTAGTAGGCCTACATGTACTTAATATTTTCTAAATATCATGTGATATAAAAGTTCATATAATATATGATATTGATCTAAATAAAAATCCTTACAACATAACTTACCTGTGACCCAGTGGACATAGCATCCACCTGCATCTGAGGTGGTAATGATTGCTGAGCCATGGCCTCTATATATCAAAAGCAAAGAGAAAACAAAACAAAACAATATTACTACTCAGTAAAATCAACCTATCATCAAACAAAACAAAACAATATTACTACTCAGTAAAATCAACCTATCATCAGCTTCATAATCATATGAAAAAGAATTTAATTAACATTAGGTTGAAAATATTTTCATATCTAGTGACACAGTCCAGTGTAACTAACACTGGAAAATAACAAGATGTAAGTTACAGTGACAACACTTAGCTCACAAATGCAAATTGGCTTACTGATTCGGTACAACATTTCATACTAGCTTTCTCTGATAGTTAATAGACTAGAAAATGAATGTTAAAAGTGGGTTTTTAACAAAGTTTTGCTGTGCATTGCTTTAGAGATCTTGCCCTTTAATAAATCTACTGCATTATCATCAAAGAGATTACTTGATATTCAGCATCTCTCCAGTTATACACTTTGTTTAATCTAGCATGTGATAAACAAATCATGATCATAAATTACTGCCACAAAGCAGCTCTGTCAATACATCAGTAAAACTGATCAGTTTATTTTCTGCAGAAAAATCACTTTCCCCATTGTCTGTCTTATCATATCATAGATCTAATATTCTAGACTGAAGTTGTGTGCTGACATATTAGTCCTACACTACTACTACAGTGCTGGGATATGGATTTCTACTTAGACTGAGTCTAAACTTTATTAGATCTTGTATTTGATCTAGGCAGACACAGATCTAGCTTTTGGAGCTCACCATCACAAAATTTTCACTCTTGTCTTAGAGTTTTGATGATCCAGAAAATAACAGTGTCAACTCTTTAATTTCCAAAACTTCAAAACACTACTTTAACTGTTTAACCTTTTTACTGGTGACTGATTTTAGCTACACACTCTGGTGTATTTTTTCACAGCGAATCTTTTGCCGGGCTAAATGCCTACATGAAATGTGTCAGGATAATCAGGGAATAGGACTGATCTTGTGGTTAGACAAATGACTAAATGAACTGCATCTCTATGCAAGAGCGGTCCTGTCTATAAAGAGATGTCAGATGGCCAATGTGTCATTACCACCACAAAAAGGGGTTGTCTCCTCGAGGTAGAGGTCAGCTTGTGCTTCTCCTCCCCGACCTTGTTCCTAGATATAATCGTAGTCCAAAACCGCCCTGGATTTTGCCTTGAACCATAAACAGACTCTTACCTTGCATTTGCAGAACCAAAGGTCAAAATTTCAACACTTGTTTACACCTCGCATCCACATGGATTCGACATCCGGTTGTCTGCTTTTACCTCCCCTGACTCCGAGCATAGATCATAACATCATTATAATTTCGCAAATTAACGCTACAGTACACTGCACTACTATTTACTACTAAGGAAAGTATAATCTTGTCTCTGTGATTTATGTGGATTGTTTGTAGCTAAAAAAGAAAAACCTACAGAAAAGCTCATGTTATAATTTTGGAGGGAGAGGGTAAGAACACAAGATGATCAAAAGACCAAAGTTTACTTGTTTGGAGGCAGGCTATCTGATCACAGTGTAATATTTATTTCACAACTTTTGGTTCTGACATTCTATTCCGTTTCTGACAGTTCAGTTTTCCTGAACCAAAAAGCTATAATTTTCTCAAGTTATTAATATCTGATGTGGCTACAATTGTGCCAAATTGTTTATCCACTCCAAAAGTTCATTCCCTCAAGCAGCCTTAAATTTTAAATTAAAAAAGACACTGGAAGTAGTGGAAGTCAGAATGTTCTTATTCATTGTGCATGTATTTTATTGTGAAAAAATGCATGTACACGTACTATTGAAAATCAGGCTTCAACAGTTCTCTGAAAGGCAAGCTTTACAGAGGTCGTATGACATCTAAATAGACCCACATCCAAATAGGTGGTATATTTGAATCATGCAAGCAGTGTCTCTCTCTGTTCCCNGTCCTCCCCTCCCCAAAAAAAAAAACAACAACAAAAAACAACAACACCCCACATTTTAAAGTTTTATGTCCCTGCCGTTGCCCTCCTCATGAATTCACTTTATTCACATCCCAACAGATTAGATCACTCAAGGAATACCTCAGCATCTTGTGGAACATAAAGTGAAGCAGCCATTTCCAGACCCCGTTGACAAGAATTCTGATATTGGTGACAATGTCTTTCATTGCCTATATCCAAGTACTGTACCTACTTTACAGACCTGCAGAATTACATACACGTGAATAAAATGCTTTTATGAGACTCAGGAGTCCAAAACTGGAACCATATGGCCATGCCATCTGAATGCAGGTACCCCTATTCATATCATCCAGTTGCACTTAAATGAGAATGGTCAACTTCCTAAGACCTTCTATTTTGTCACTGTACCCAGATTCCCAGTAAATACAGTATTCAATGTCTTGGGTGAAGTTCGTATTGTGATGAGATTTTGTGGGATATGGTGCACAATAAAGAGGCTTTAATGTTGTGTAATGAATTAATGAGATTGTTGCTGTGGGTATATTTTTTTTGTAATTGTTGATGAGGTTGGAGTGCTGGGAGGTGAGCTTGGCTATGGGCTTATAAGGAAGTTGCACTTCAGCCTCTACTAGTGCTCAGTTACACAATGATGTCAGCAAGGCAGCCATGTATAGAGGACGACATCAAAGTTCATTTACATCAGTGTAGGGTAGATGTACTATTTTGGCAGCAGTCACAGCTTCCAGCCAGTCTCATGGGGAAGGGGGGGGGGAAAGAAAAGGTATGAAGAACTCCACACTACTCATAGGAGTCAGATATGCTCAACTGGGCTTATATATAATTTTCAGACTAACTTAACGGGAAAGTTGGTGGGAAATCCTACAAGGTTATGCGGACATAATAGCAAAGGCCTTGACTGCTGCAAATGAACAAGGGGAACTTATGTGGGTAATATAGACAATGAGCTGGAAGATTCATGGAGGCTGGCAGGATAGCTGTGCAAGTTACTTCAACTTGTCATAGATCAAACCGTAAGGCAAAGCAAGACACACCAATTGTACAGATCATCCCAAGTCATTATAAACCTTCTAACTAGAACACATGACTTAAAAGTACTGAGAGGCAGCATACCTACTTCTGTTGCATAACATTAACTTAAGTGACAAAACTTTATGAGGAAATAACTGATGTCAAAAATGATAATGCATATGAATTGTCTTAGATAGATGCTTAAGAAGTAATGGAAGTTTGATGAAAGTAGCTTTACTGGTTGCTGAGAAAAGTAGACTTGAATACTGGCATGAAAGCACAAATGCACTGATCTATGTTTCTTATCTCTCAAACTTAAATTCATGGTTTGATGTTGTTGTTGGTGATGGTAGTGGTGTTGTTGAAGTTGTTATTATTATTAGTATTGTAGAATAGAATGCAATGGTTCTTACTTCTAAAACTTCACTTCATAGTTTGTTGTTTTGGTTGTTGTTAATGTTAAATGATCATGTATAAAAATGAGTTTGTAAATCTCTCATCGAGGCCAAGAAACGCTTGTGTGACTCACATTATTATTACTCCTGCAGGTCAGATCCCTGAAGGACATTCTCCACTCCTTGGGGTACATGCAGTGCTGCTGCCATAATAATTATCTCTCATTGTCCATAGCTAGTACCCATTATCACAGATGAGTGGACTGAGCAAAATATGAATGAAATGCTTTCTCAAGGCAGGGACAGCAAACCATGGTAGGATTCGAACCACGATCTTCAGAATTTCAGTCCAACACTGAAAACATTAAGCCAAGCTGCTTCACAATTGCTGCTGGTGTCGTTGTCATTGTTGTTACTGTTCCTATTGTTTATGTTGGTGTTGTTGTTGTTGTTATTGTTGTTGCTGTGGTTGATTTTGTTGCTGTTGTTGTTGTTGTTGCAATTGTGAGATGCTGATGCTAGGCATCTGTAAAAATGTTTAAATGTCAGATTTAAATCTTAGGTGCATTGCTTTGTATGGTTAACTAAACCCATGTTGCAGCTACAGTGTTGTGACCGGCTACAGCCCTAGATTTCATCAATCAATGGAAATTTGATCACCAATTTTGAAAAAATATGATGATAAGTGTTATGCATGTATCTTTTACACAGCACATGTAACTTTCATAGAAAGAATGAATTCTATAAACTCAAGCCCCTGTATTCATTCCTAGACAATTCACTACCACTTAGAATGCATAAGTTGGAAATGATATACAGTAAAATTCATTTACTTTGTCCCCTCAGCAAGCTGACAGTGACATGGTTGGCTTAGCTCATCAGCGCACTCATAATTGGCATTACTCAAGAATATGATTGGTCAACATGATTTGTGAATACTGCAATCTACAATGCTCTTTCTGAAAAGGGTCATGCTGTTAGGACTTTGCTGCATAAAAAACACCTGCATAGAGATTTTGAAGTTGTTAAATGTTACAAGTGCAGAGAAGCGACAATTCAGTGCCAGGAATTCCCATCTTCCATTCTCAAAGTTTCCATTCTATCATTTATGAAACCTAATCTGCTTCCTGGAAAAGTTTTCATCCTGCTCAGCCTTGTCAAATGCCAAACATTTTCTCTTTCCCTATTGCATTAAATACAATGTATTGCACCTGTTGCAAAGTTGTGAATTGTTGATATTTTATTCAGCATGAAAGAGTACCTTGCAGTGGGAATAAAAAAGTATTCTCAAGATGTAGTACAGTTAAGATTTATGTCCATGTCGTTTTATTTCATTGTGTATGTAGAGTGGAACCCTGTTAACACAGCTATGGCCAAACACAATTCCATGCTTAGCACATTCCGTTCAAAAGTCCCACGATTTGTCTCCTAATGAGGAGTACTCTGGTTAACACATTCTTCTGACAGTCCACCCTCTAATGTCCGTTTCGAAGGGTGTGTGCGATACAAGGGTTCTATGGAAGTTGCACTGTTCTGCTGATGGGAGCTACTCCACACCTATCTTATGTCATACCATTTTCCTTCACTTTTTTCTCACAGCTATATGGTACTGCAAAATTCATAATACAATAGGAAGACCATCTAGATTTAGTAGTTACATCACCATCACAGTTTCTAGGAAAACTAAAACCCAGACTTTGCTCTTTGATTAGGTTAAGCTGCATCCTAGCATACAATATTGGCTATGGTGTAATTGTAGAAATGACTTTCTTGGAATTACAAGTCATTTTAGAATCAAATCTTGTGTTGGAGGTGGTATGTATTTACAAATGTCAAGAGTTCAAATGTATGATCATTCCACCTGTCATAATCAGTATTTGGCAAAAAGGGCATCCTTCATACAGTGACAAAAACGAATTTCTAGACTGAACAGTCATCTAGGCTGAGCCTTCCAGCATTCATATTTTCATACACACAAACACAGCAAGTAGCAAAAGAATAAAGCTCACATATTGTCATGATCAAAAACAAATGGCTCCATTTAAAAAAAAAAAAATCATAGTGCTGAGAAAATCAATAAAAACTGTGTTATAAGAAAGATCACTGATACTGAAGGGCGCCTTTTTGTCAGTTATGACCAGTTTCTTGATTTTTTATTACAACAATGTTAACTTATCAAAATTATCCTTCACAAGACTAACACCTTATTTTACAAATGGGCAGGCAGGCAACGCACCAGCGGCGAAAGAATACCTAGCGCACCGAAACACATCATAGACGAATGCATTAGACTTCGTGAAAAAGTTGGACAATTGGCGAATCCGGCGGATTGAAAAGATCTATCGGAGATTGTATTTCGTTGCTATACACATTCTTTTTTTTTTAAAAAGGGTAAAAAAAATAAAGAGGACTGTTGTGTATAGTTACCTTTTGTGTATTTTTCTACGAATTTAGATGAAAACTGCATGTTTTTACGTCACATAGTTGTTAAGAAATCTGTGACACAAATTTGGCTGAAGCGTTTTATTAATATAGATGTTAATTTATGTGGGTTTCTTTGCATTTTCATTGTGAGTTATGTCATCTGCATTTTCAAAAGCTGAATATAGTTTATGAGAAACAGGCTACTAACGGCAAATGGGCTGTTGAGTTTATAAGCTGGGCCATATGTTTCCTGACAGATCCTGACTTCTTATGTTGCAGTGCATTACGTACTGTACATCCAACTGTGTAAGGTTTATGTACTCATTATTATTGCAGGTGCCTCTGTAGACATTTCTGAGATTTCAAAGATGCATATATAGGGAGTAAACACAAATCCTATTTCAAAGTCCTGAGACAGGCCAATCACTTCCATCCAAACTCGAAAAAAGAAAAAAAAACAACAAAAAAACTAACCCAGTATTTTTTTGCTAACAGTGTGTGAATGTTGCAGCAAGTGAAGAAGTATATTTCAATGCACAAGAAAAAACAACAGGCCTGACTTAAGCCATTTGTTTATGAACATAAGGACACTTTTGCATGTAAATTAACACAATGACTGCCTGGTTTAACTGAAGAAACAAAATGAACAGTGTATAAGTTTCCTTCCATACCTTTATTGAAATCCCTGTGGTAGTAACATGTCTACCATAATGCCTGATGCTAGTTTTAATCTTCACCCATTTCAAACACAGAAATCTTCCAGTTAACAATAATTATTATGTACAAAGACATTGACAGGTATATTGTTGTACTGATCATCACAACCTGAGGAAAAAGCAAATATAAAAGAACTGAATGCCTGGAACCATAACATTAGACAAACATTGATGGCACAAAAGTAGAGAGTCTCCTGAACATAACTGCACACAGTAATTAGTAGAAAGGCACGTGAGTGAGCAGGCAGTTTTTGATCAGCCACTTATATAGTAATTATTAATCAGTCATAAGACCAGCTGGGGCTTATTGGGAGCTGCCCTCCCCATTTCCTGTCTCCTTATGTACACCACTGCTGATGTCAACTTGTGATGGGGATATATGAAAGTGTTAAACATTTTGCTTTCTATGACCAAGTATACTTTCGGCAGGTAAAATATAATGGAGACGTAATTCTTATTTAAACAATAATTGAGACGTAATTCTTATTTAAACAATAGTAATTTTAGGCGCTACATCACTTTCAGACTTTAGAGCTATGTACACAAACTATTAATTAATTGTGACATGAATAACTGAATGATATGAATTTTAAAACTATTGGACACACATGTTGTGTGTCCCTGCCTTAAACATCACCCAAGTAGCACTCCTTGGGACAGAAAGGAATGGCCACACTCCTTTAACTCCTGACCTCAGGAGTGCCTACCAGGAGGTCAGTGCAAAATGAGTGCACTGATTAAATGATGAAGGGTATGATCTCAAACCACATTATTCTAAGAGTACCATTAACAATATACAGTCGTAACAGCCTTGATATGCACTTACGTGATCGCCTTGTGACCCTTCTTCTCAAAAGTTTTAGGTTTGTACTTTCGTTTGTTCCTGATTTGAAAGAGAAAGAAAAAAAAATACAATGAATGCTGAGAAACAAGTTTACAATTGGCTTTGTGATTCACATTCTGCACAGCCCTGAAGGTGAAAAATGTATAACTTTTCATCAAGAAGCTTTGTCACATTGAAAGATATAACATACACAATGCAAGGACTAAGCATAAGAAGATATTTTCTTATTTGAGGACAACAAAATTGTCTGCCACTTCTCTTCCCACCAACCCTATAAAATGTTTCTCTTTTCAACTCTTTCTCTCTTAGCCAGTACTCCATCTATTAAATGCAGCTTAACAAAAAGCCTAATAACTTACTTCTGTCTTACTCTTGGTTCAACAATATTTCTTTTCTGTAAGCTCTTGTAGACATCTTGCAAGAGGTGACCTTCAGGCTGGGGACAATGCAGAAATGTGACAGTGACAAATAAGATCCATACAGTTCTTTCCTTCACATTATGCAGCAGTGCTTTTCAATAATATAATTGTAAAACAGAAGAGGTAGTGGAACAGCCTACTGAAAATGGCTTATGTTATGTTATGTTATGTTATGTTACATTTTATATAATCTTTAAATTTTGCCAACAGTAAGCACAATAATTGGTATGCTTCACAAACCAGTTCTGAGCAAAAAACACAAAACAAAGGTGTTATCTAATCACTGGCTGGAAATAATGCTCCTGAATGTTGATATTGCCGTTGCCCTCACATTTATGACAGCAACAGTTAAACAGATATTAAGGTAAAAAAGTAAAATATACAAGGCACAACAACAAGAACACTGAGAAACAAGTTTGGAGTTAACAAACAATTTTCTTTCAATTTGAAACTCATTAAAAACAGATGTTATTTTGATGAGAATAGCCCAGAGCAGGCAAGGTGACATACAGAAATGAGAGTAAATCTAAGGAATCTGTCTTATAAAACAATGGTGTGCCTCTACAATCTGTCCTTACCCTGACTTCTCTCATCGATGACACAAGCTCCTCAGACAATTTCAAAGCAAGGTCTGGTTCTTCGTATGTAGAGAGAAGTTAAGGAGTGAATAACCAATTATCATATTCTTCGTCCACTCCTCATCAATCCAAGCCAGATGCATTAAAAGATCTTATTTAAATCCATGCAAGTAATCATACCTGTAAAGAATATCTGTTACAGAATACTAATGAATCTCTTTATTGGAAGTTAAGGAAAGGATATTTTGTTTTGCCCAGTCGTTTTGTCTGAAATATTTTCTGGGCCCTCTGTTTCTGCCTCATGGCTGCAATTTCTTTTTTCTTTCTCTCTTCTTTGTTGATGTCTGATTTTAGAGTTGGTAGTCTGTAAAGAACAATGAGGAAAGGCAATAAATGGAGAGCGAAATTACTTTTGAGAAGCAAAACGATATTCCCACTAAAAAAATGAAGACAAATAAGAAAAAGAAGTAAAAGTAGCAGCAATGGCAGAGAAGCAGAAACCAACATCAACAACAAAGACGACAATAAAACCCATCACAATGTCGGATATTCTTAATTTAAAGTTATGAACGATTAACATGGAAGTTAAGAGGGGAAATAACTCGTCTGTCCATCTTAACTACCTCCAGACACATTGAGCAGGTATACGTTCTTGTGTCATATCTACAATAAATTCATTGTTTACTCCATCACACAAAGCCACTGTTACTTGTAGCTTAATATAACATTACACTTTTGACACAACAGACCTACTTAAGCTATGTACTCATTTTTATATTCAACATTTTAGAAGATGGTGATTTGAATTAACATGACCTTCTGAAATGCTTTCCTGGCAACAGAGGGAAAAAAATAGAACAATACAATTTACAGCACTTCAACTTGCCTGTTTCTCATTACTGTTATTAACAAAAATTCTTAGAATAGTTATGATCATTATCAAACATAACCCATGGATTAAAAAGACTATAAGAGATAATAAAGGCAAACTGATGGTGAAGTTTCATTCTTCCTTCTGCTGGGAATATCCCCATGAGGTCTGTTCATGAAGCTGGTGTATGTACAGTGACATCACAAGTCTAATGTGTTAACTGTCTATTATGATGGAATCTAGTGTTCACTTTAAGCACCTCACAACTTAAAAGACTGAGCTAGGACATACATGTTGAGTACCATTTTGGAGAAACTTAATGACAACATTGGTAATAAGTAAAACAAAATGAGAGGAGACAGATAACTTCAAGAGGACACTAACCTTAAAATCATATTTTCTCTTTTTTTCACTTCATTCTCTTTTGTTTTCTGTTTGGTCTGCGGAAGAAAACATGAGAGATTGTGTGTGCATGTATTTTGGTCAACAAATAAGAGAAACTTTCACAGTATTTAGAATAGCAAACTTCTTGCAACCAATGGTTCAAATGATGTAGTTCAAAGCTCTTAGACCGCCAGATTAATATCCATGAAGGACCAACATCAGGCTGCACTAATGTACAAAAGGTTCACTTTCACTATAAAACAGATTAACTTTTCTGGGCATAATGACACTCTCAATTATACATCCACCATAAAAGATAATTCACGTGCCTTCTAAACAGTGGCTACACCTATAAGATTTACAACATAAGCATCAATTAACAACCACTCAGGGCATTCTCCTTTTATCAGTTACTTTCTTCTCAAGGATATAAATCACCGCTCCTAAAGCTGATACCAAAGACCACTGGCCCCATTTCTGCTGATTATCAGGAACAGCAAACTCACCATTTCCTCTTGCTCCTTTTCTACCCTCTTCTGCTTCTTGGTCTTTCTATCTTCTCTTCTTACAGGAGGATTCAAAGAGAGTGGTGTGTCCTCTTCCTCAGTCATTTCTTCATTATCATCATCATCAGAGTCATCAATAAGGCCAGCTGACATCTCCACAAGGTAAGTGGACTAAAAAGGGTTAAAAAATACAAAGATGAAAACTCATAAAAATAACATTTCCAGAGTCTAAATCAATCTTGCCTTGATCAATGATACATTCTGCTTTCAATTGCCTAGCACATGCTGCCTTAAGTTATAATTGGTTTCCAAATAATTCCTTTTCAGCAATATTTTTGTGGACATATAAAGGCATTATGAAAATCACTAAAACTAGAAACGCTAAATGTGAGTGCTATAGACTGAAAAGATAAGGCTTACATATAGCAAATTCCAGATCTAGTTACCTCATTTGGAGCATCATCTTTGGATGGAAATTTTGCATCTAATGCATTGTGAAGTTTCCTCTCTCGCTTGACCTTCCCTACTTCTTTTACATGGGCTTGATACAGTAAATCCTGAGAAACATATGTGGAGATTAAGGCAAACAAGCAATTGATGATGAACTAGTGAATTATTAAAAGTGTAATGGTTATCTCGATGTAGCATGTTGGTGGGTACAGGAGGTTCTGATATAAGCCGGCTTACTCAAGGCATGATGACAAAACCAGCCTTGTACTTAATGCCCTCATGAACTTTTATGCTTTGAACTTTGAAGTGTTTGACTGTTATTATTTCTCTATTCTTTTATAAGTTAAAATACATTAAACCCATTTTTAAATGAGGTTTCATGTTCATTTCTGTTTGATGTTATCATTATCAAAAAATATTTGGTCCCATTATACTGACATAGATTTCAACATGCCCTGAGATCTGTACGATGCACTTGAAAAAATCTGTATGAAGATTAAACAGCTCTTCATGACTGCTTCTCTTTATTGGGACTCCCTTCCATGCCTACTAAAGATTATGTAATTGTTTTACATCTCATATTCTTGCAGTTGCCTGTTTCTGAAATGTGACATTTTTACATTTATTTGTCCATTTAATATTATTACATTTCTCCATTTGGCTATCATCACATTTGTCCATGTTCAGCCTTTTCATTCTCATAGTGACTTTAGCACTTTGACTTTCATCAGCATAAGTGAATCCTGCCACATGTTGATTTCTTGCTGTTACTACCTTGATGTGTAGTTGCTGACTAACTGCACTGATGCTAATGGACTGTACAATGCTTGCCCTTCCCAGATGGGTAGAAAGTGATGGGTTCATCTCTGTGCCCCACTTTAGCAAGAGTTATTAGTTTGAGCCAATCTGCCTGCCACGCCACAAAAAATAACCTAACATACTGAGGTATGATTATCTGAACCTTCCCACATTGACTGCTTATGAAATCACAAGACCATTCTATGTGGTCAGCACAAATAAGAATACAACACAATACTAAAAAGAATTGTTTGTAAATGAAGATTAACACACAGTGAAACAGGCTAGATCCTACAGACCCTTCCCTGACAACAGAAGCTTGGCTCAGCTGCTTCCAAGAATAACATTTTGCCGAATATCCCTCACAAAAATTTATTTTCAGCGTGTAGTTACACTGAAGACAATAATATTGTGCTTACTCAAGCATCTGTGAAACATAAATAATATAATATAAATAAGTGTGATGTTTTGAATTATTGCACCAATCTTTCTTTCATGCCTTACGCAAAATTTACTATACCTGATGATCCTCATAGGAAGGATTAATGGAAGCTCCAGGATGAGGGATGACTGTGGCAGAGAGGGCGCTTGGTTTTTTGCCATGTCTTTTTGGTGGCTAGAAGCAGATTGTCAGCGGGTAAAATCTATGAATCTGGGTTAACTCACATGTAAAGAAGGTAACATAAATGATACTTCTGAATAAAAACAAACCAAGCAAGCAATAAAATGAATATTGTTAGCATTATTAAATAAAATGTAATACTAATATACTCCCAATGACCCATTCAATGCTTAAAATGTCGTTCATGAGATATTCAATGTTACAGTTTGTACAATTTGGTCAAAGAATGCCACCAGATAGATATCTTTTCTCTTATCACTGTGGAATAGCCTACATTATATACAAAAGCCTTATTGAAACTTGTAAACAATAACATTTTTTATATTTACAAGTAGAAACAACTGTATCTAGATACCTTGATTTTACTGACTGCTGTCTCCTTTGTATTATCTGTGGATAATGAGAAATACGAGTCATTAAACAGACATGTGAGAAAATACTCCATACTGTCAATAACTGGAAGCTTTCAAACTATTTGGCTGAACTTTGGCATCATGGCCATCAAAGAAACACAGAAAAACAAAATAATTTGTGATTAAGAAGCACTATCATCTGAATAAAATATTTTCTGATACACATCGGAGACTCAAATGGACACTCAAAAGGGACATAACCTACAGTCACATTTTGCAGCTACGGGGCAGAGTAATAAGTTTCACACACCTGACCACAGATCACCATCAATCACAGGTAACTGTTTCTTCCGTTCCTGCTTGATTCTCCTGGTTTCCTCATATTTCTGAATCTGAAGCTTAGCAGCTTGTCGTACCTGGGACTGTGATCTTGCCTTAAGACGATCAACTATTCTTTGACTTCTTTTACCTCTCTGGAAATTGTCTTGGTCAGGTCTGAAAACAGATCAAGAAATGAAAATATGTAAGTTACTACAAAGTAAATTTTGCAAAACAATAACTATACACTTACAAATATACATTCCTTTACTGACACACATCACTGAAAAGTGAACTTTATGCTTCTGATTTATACATAAGCTGAAAAATGCTTAGTCAAACTTTCTCTAAATATCAGGTTATAATTCCTCACAGAAACGGCAGAAGGCCATGGAAACAATTCAAGACAACATGATCAAGACACAGCTCTCTCTTCAAAACGGATGCTGTTTCGTCATCCTATATGGGCTTTTCTACGAAATGATTTTCCATTACTGAAAATGCTCTGCATTCTATCATAGAATCTCTATCACCATACTATAAACAAATCAACTTTATAATTACTTCTTTTAAGACACAAAGATTAACTCCAAGTACCAAAGTTTCTAAATCAACATTTAATCATGCTGAAGAATAACAGGACTTCATCATACTTGAAACATTCAAGTATATAAATTTTGCCCATTAAATTTACAATCACATGAGACTATTTCCCCTTCTTACTTTCTCACTGCTTTACTGTGAGGATCTGGCTGAAGAATGGAGAAACATTTCAGAGGTTTATCTCGTCGTCTCCTTTTGCTTTTGGGTTCTGTTGAGTAAATGTACATGTGACATATCATTTTAAAAAGACATGGATTATCCGTAATAAGCCCATTTCGCAATATCTATCTACAGGTGAATCTAACCCATCAATTACTTTAAGGATTTAAAACTTGTTTCTGAAGAGAATTCAACTTTCATAATAAACATTATCGAGAATATCTGACCAAAGAGCGACCTACATCCTGTTAATAGAAAATTTGAAAACACAAACACAAAATTCTTGTTCTCAAAAGCATATCACTTTCATGACTGCTGAAGATTTGGATACAGCCCTATAAAAGTGTGTATTGCACAATACTTGGAAGTATTTGCTTTCTTAATTTCTCTTCCATTCTGCACAATGACTTTTGCTAACAACGATCCTAAAAAAAACCAACATGTGTAAGCAGGTGAAAGCTTTCTATATCTTTCATACCCCTCCCCCACACCCCATTCCTCCACACCACTGAGTGACAGCCCTCCCTCAATTAATCCTCTCCCCTTGCTTATTGTCTCCCCCTGATCATCGTTTTGCCTCAGTTACGCCACAGTGCACATTGCCTGTGTGTCGTTTGACCATCTCATGGTCATTGTGCCATGGCACGGCCAACGTGGGGTGTTCAGCTCTTTGTTTTCATTGGCTTAAATTTTAAAGTTGTTAGTGGTTTCGCATTCATGATCTTGGAGAGATGGCCAACCTCTTGGACTTGGGCAGTGCGTGGCCAGCTAGTGATGGGAAAGCCGCTATTCTGAGACCTGGAGCACCCATCGTTTGCCATGCCTTGACCGTTTGCTACTAAGAAAAAGGCTTAGTAAAATAGCATCGTCTTGTTTGTTTGTTTGTGTGCTTGCTTGTTGTTAAATTGTTGAGGATTTTATAACTGCTGGAGATGTAGTAGAAAAATTGTCTAAGAAATGTTTCATTGATATCGATGACTTCAACGGGACAGAGTCTTTTTGTTGAACTTTGGAACATTTTGCAATAACTGAATATTGGTAGTAGACCGAGGCTGAGTCACAGTCTAAGCGAGGTAGCGGCAGTATTTGTATGTAATGATGCTTTTCGGGAAACTTGGATTATGATTGTAGTGTACACTTGATTTTTATGTGTATCATGACTTTTTATTTGCACAGTACGGACCACATAGGCACCGTTTTGCTGGAAGATACATACTGTACTGATAAGAAACGTTTTGATTTGCCTTGGGAGGAACATTTGTTTTGTACTGACAAGAAACATTTTGTTGTGTCTTGGAGAAATGTTTTGTAATGGAGACGTTTTGCTTTGGAGACGATGTTTGTAGACCCTAATACAGTAGTAATAAATAACCATATTGTAGTCTATGTGAAAGTGCAAGTGTTTCTCAACTTCTTGATAAAGTGAACTACTGTTTTCATTGATACTGTGACTGGGGTGATTGGCTCCCTTCCTAAGCCTCATACCCTCACGTAGGGATGCATAATATTTACCACCGTCATCACCCCAACTAGAAGAACCTAACTTATGACCACCATCCATCTATTCAATTCATCTGTATTCATTTTCTCCGGAATCTCCACCCGGCTCAGATATACAAGGCACTCTCGAATATATACTTACCAAAATCTGTGTCTTGTTGATTGCCAGTGTCTAATACAAATAAACTGTCATCTGTTTTCTCAGCAACTAGGCCTCTGTATGAAAGACAGATATGGAACTGTTTCAGGGATAAGTAAGGAGGACAACTGGGGTAAGATGGTCCTTGCTCACTGAATTTGTTGTTAAGGTTTTTGATCTCAGCAGCGTTTTTGGGTGGGCCACCTCAGTGATATTGAAGGTGATAAATACGTAGCAACATGCAAAAGAATGGCAGTGTTCATTCGTCCACCCACTGATATGCAATGTAACAATACTCACCATTCTAACTTTTTTTATTGTAATGCTGAAACCCACCTTTCATTTCAAACATGGCAGAGGCTGAGTGCAGTATGGGAAAGACCGAATGAGGCTCATATCCTTAGGTGGAACTAGTGCCTACTAATAGTTTAGTAGTACAATCGGCTATCTCTAATGACAGCACCGATGATACAGTTCATTTAGTCATAGACAAGCGATGAAATCGATGCTGTCGTTAGAGAAGGCCATACAGTTACATACACATACAACTTTAACATCATGATACCCATCAAGAGAGGAGTGTCAGTCAAAGTGAGTTCCTAACACAAATATCCGTTGAGGCAAGAGTGTCAGGTGTGAGTCTGATTCAGAATTTCTTCCTCCTATGGTGTTTGCACTGGCTGCTGCCATAGACCATAGCATATAGCTGATTGATAATGATACATGATGATGAGTATGTCATATGACATGAGAAAATGGCCAGGCCAGGGAAGGGGACCTTATTGGCTATTGCACCTGCAATTGTGACTCTATTAACTGTCTACCCTCCAGCCCACAGTTTCAGTGATCTGTGGACATTTGTTTGTCAACTTTAATCCTTTTACCATCAATCTTTTCATTTATCGTCACCGTGAGCGTGAGATTCTCCTTGCACGTGGGTTATCGACATAAGGTTCTGCTCTTCCCTGTACAGAAAACGAATCCCAAAACTTATATCTAGAGACGCTTTAAAAGTTTGGTACCCTGTTCGAATTTGTCGTCTCTCATCCTCTAAGAATTCTTCGACATCATCAACGTTTGATGCTCTCCATGATTTCTTTTTGTTCTTTCCTAATTTCCGTTTCTTTGACAACTTCGGGGCTGTGTTTACGTCGGCCATCTTGAAATTCTAAAATTTTGATCCGCAAATTGCAAAGGAAAACGAAAGTGATAATTTGACCAAGGTCGAGAAACACAGCAAATCAAAGCCAAACTTTGCTGGTGAGTGCTTTACGGAATGGATAGGCCATAGAGACAAGGCTATTAGGCTATTTCCTGGGACAGGACCGCCCTTGCATTAATGCAGTTCATTTTAGTCATTGGTTAAGCCACAAGATCAGCCCTATTCTATGATTATGCCGGCTAGTTTATTATATTTTATTATTCTGTTTATGGAGGCGACATGTCGATATAGACTCAAGATGCCCACGGCATGTGATCAGTAGGCTCTATCAATGCAGATTTCGTCCTTATTACAAGAGGTTGTTTAGGTTCTTTGCCCCCCCCCCACCCCCGAAAAAAAAANNNNGGGGTAGGCTTACAGGTATGACGATGCGGCATTCCCTTCCCAAAAATAAACTCCTTGAGCATCAACTTATTGCCAATCTAGCTTCAACAGGTTGTTTATTTCCTCCTCGAAGTTTTGACACATAGAAAATTGCCCCAAAACCAGTTCAATTTTGAGAACTTTGTGAATGAATCAGCCAGATCAATCAAATACTTTAGGCCTTTTCAAACAGTAAACAAGGTTACCTTACCCACCCAGCAACAACTAGACTACATAGTCTACACTTGAGTTGCAAAACTCCACCTATTCTGATTCTACAAAAGTATTGGCACATTTATCTAAGCCTTTGAAATTGAAATCCAACCCCTTTCCCTGCTCCCCATGACCAATTTTCTATTACAAATTATAGGGATTATTTAAAATTGCACACCTGCATGCCAGGTACTTTAGGCATCATCATACCTAAAATATAGAGATCTAACTCCACACTACTAAGTTTAAGGGGGTTGACATAGTTCCAATTTTTTGTTCATATTTTCAACTGGAACAATAACTAATGGGTAAACTTTATCTTAAAGGAACAGGGATAGCTATCTGCTTCACAGCCTTAAAAATCCGCAATATTTTTTCATAAATTTTCAACCCCTTACACGTTTGCTTCGCCCGAGCGCTTCCGAGAAAATGCAGCTTGAAAGTCGGGATTTTCACACCGCGCGGGCCGCCATAACTGGTCGTCCGGTCAGCGCGGGAATAAGGCGTGACGTCATAAAGCGAGAGGCGAGCTAATAGTCGTTGTGCGAAGAGAATTATCCACATGCATTAACTTTCCTTGGTGCTAAATTTTAGGCCTTTTTTTTTTTATATATGATCATTAAGTCTTTTGTTGAAGACTGAACAAATGCCTGACTTTGACTGCAATGCTGTAATCTTAGAAAAAGCAGGATGAATATTGGATAAAAGGAGCATCTGTCTGGGCACTGAATGAGTCGCTTTATTAATGTATGCATAGCCTATGTATGGTTGTCTGGGCCGTTCTCCCTTGTGATTTGTTTAATGAGCTCTCATTGATCTACGGTTCTGACATTCTCAATGATAGGATTTGATTGACAGCTAACTATTGTCTCAGGCAGTGTTTTCTGCGCTTAGGGGCGGTGTTAGTTACATCACTAGTCATAAATCAGTGAACATGCGTCGTAGAGCTGGTCAAACATCTGGCATATCGACGTGAAAATAGTTTGACACTCTTATGTTGGCCAGAGATGACCACGGGAATAATTTGGAGAATACTTGTGAAATCTTTGGAAAGAAAGAACTGGTCTCCACGATCAAAGAGATAAATGAAAAGGGCCATAGCAGTTAGCATGGATATGCCACGTTGAACATAGCAACAGTTACGAGATGGGAAGGGGGAGAGAGGGGATAGATGGGTGGGCACAATTACAGGGGTGAAGCAAAGACGTTACATTTACAATGCTTTTGGAGTTGAGAGAGAGACAGAGAGAGAGAGAGAGAGAGAGGCCAAGATGCTTTTATCCCCTGAGTCACTGTTCACTACCTGCCTTCTCGCTGTTTTTCCTTAGCAACTC
>JAWQUT010000027.1:1832183-1876504 GCA_033807755.1 Ellobium chinense | reverse complement strand
GCTTGCCTCTCGCTTTCTGACGTCAAGCCTTATTCCCGCGCTGACCGGACGACCAGTCATGGCGGCCCGCAGGGTGTGAAAATCCCGACTTTCAAGCTGCGTTTTCTCGGGAGCGCTTGGGCGAAGGAAATGGGCAAGGGGTTGAAAATTTATGAAAAAGTACTATGGACTTTTTAGGCTGTGAAGCAAATAGCTTCCCCTGTCCCTTTAAGGGTGACGACATAGATGGGAGTTCCTTACCTGAATGCCCAACGAGATGATCTGTCTTTTTAGGTGGTAGATCAATATATAGAATTTTTCAGAGCCTTCCCTTCCCCCTCCTTCCACATACATCAGACCTTGAGAATTCCCCATCCCATGGGCACATTGAACCTTGCCATAGTGTCTCTTTGGGCACATCCAGTTGTGGACACAAAGAATGTGCCCTTTCTCTCCAATTCTCCCTTGCACACACACCACTTTACTGATAAGACAGCAAAAACTTTAATCTTCAGCTGTCATGATAACTTATAAATATATGGATCTGAACAGTAGAACAATGGGGTCTTTATTTCTGCTCATTCAAGAAACGATGTGGAAAAGAAGTAACATCTCTTTGATTTCTTTGACAGCTGACAAACTAGACATGAGTTGAGACCAAGCAGTTTGTAACCGTGTAACGACTGCATCAAATACAAATCTGACCTTGAAATTTATAGGAATGTGATAACTGATTGCAGCTGTCAGTTACTGTTAATTTAGTGTTCATGATCATTTTACTGTGCTGCAGTTTGTGAGGTCTGAGAGAGACCTTTTGTCACATTGAATGATAAAGCTCAGAATGGAAGTGGAAGCTTCATCAGCTATACTGTGCTAAGGACACCGAGATAAAAATTAAAGAGAAACAGTGTCATGTAATTTCTTTTATACTCTCTCTGTCTTCTAGTTCATTGTTGTTGCATCTTCATGAGTATTTGCTACTATTGTCATGATTCCAGGTTATGCACAATGTCAGGAGCACTTCAGAAGTTCTCAGGATGTATTATACAATCAGTTGCTTGTCAAAAGTGTCGTGACATCACCAGGTATCCTCTTCACATTGCTTAAAAATAATATATATTGGAGTTAGGGGATAAACAAATCGCCTTAGTTTCCTGGGGAGTGAAGAGATGGGAAAAGGCAGAGGAGGGACAATTTATACCTGAATGTTATCAAGCATCACAGCATGTTGTCTTCTCCAAACAATTTTTAGTGGGCTTTGTCTATGCCTGTATACAGTGTTTTCTCGAGGTCATATGAATTAGGAGAAACGTTCTCCTTGTTCATAAATTTTAATGTGGGATTTGTAAATTTTTAGAGCGAGTTTAGGTTTTTAATCAAGTAGCACACTTGTATTTTTAGAGGAGGGGGGAGGGATGGGGAATTTAAGTTTAAGGAATGAATCATTTGTGATCACATGGTCTGGGGAAAAAACTGCATATCACACTACAGAAATAACCTTTTTATTTTTACTTCATTCCTCAGACGATTATTGTCCACACCATCGAAATGGCATGGACTTTGGGAACCTAATGATTTAGTAAGTGAATGCATTCAAATACATTTCAGCATGATGTTTTTTACTAAAAATCATTGAGATGCTTTAAACTGTTTTGTATGAAGAACATTTACCACATGAGTGATGTTGGTAAAGGTTATAACAGACATTTTTCAGTGTTTTGAAGTCATAATTATTTCCAGGAACTATGAACTAAAACCAGTGTTATTTTATAGTTTTGCTATGCTCTAACCCTTTGCTACATCACATTTTTCTAGTATCGATGTCATCTAGCTACCATGATCTTATTAGCCTGAACATAGGACTAATTCATAATAAGAAATATGATGTTTGGGTACTTCACATAAAATACAAAATTGCTGCTTATGGGATGAACTAGTGCATCTAAGAGGTGTTTTCTGATAAGGAGTGAGGATGAACAGGTGTGTTACACATAACAAAGGCTTAATGAACTTAGCTGGAAAAATTGTGCATGCAATAGATTAAAATAGAAGTCCCAAAACTTCCACACAAAGTTTTAAATTGCACTGCTTTATAGATTGTTCATAGGATGTTTATGATATTCTGAAGATACATGTAATGTATGACATAATCTTATAATGAGATTGTCTATAGGTCCATTTACTAAACTTTTGTCGTGTCATGATTTATACTACGTGCATTGGGGCCCATTTGCAATGGCTATAACAGGATCCTGGTTTTAACAGGACAATTCTTGATTCCTATTTCCCTTTCCACTCTGTTAATGTAATCAGTTTACTTTATTGAGGATGTATTTTGTTGTCATGACCCTCTCTCATTCTCGCTCATCCAACTGTTAATCGGGAACATTGTTTAAAGTAGGACACACACATCAAAAATAATTTTCCGTTTTTCAATACTTTTTCTCTCTGAAAATTATCTTTGGTGCCCACCGAGTCAATTTTGCGAAGAAAGAGCATCGTTCTGTTACCGTGCGCGTATGTAATATGACGCAATAAGGAGAGCTAGAGTTACCGGGTTTGGCCCTTGCGTCCAGAATTATTCCCCTTCCCCGATCAGCAGAAGCCTGTGACAAAAACGCTGACGTCACTTACGTTCCAGCAGGTATAGACACCTCTACCTGACAATGTATTATTTAGCTTTTAATTAAGGTTCTGTTATTCCCAATTCAAACGTAAAGTTTGCTAGTGTAAGCCAGAAAAAGTATTCTGCATTTTTATTGCCTCAGCATGATTTTATTCGGTATATCTACTGTTCACAGAAAAATTAAAACATTCATACCAACATGCTATCATCCGTCCGCAGAGCACTGGCTAGACAGCTTGGCCATGTGGCGAGAACGTATTTAACGTAAGCTTATGGCCGCCACGCGCGCAGTGGTTGTAACAATTCGGACTTTGGATAATGTAACCCTGTGGGTTGTCTGGGGCCAGCAGAGGCGTTATATCATTATGACAGACACTTGAAACACTGTTTTTTTGGACTAATAGGGTATCGTATGATTTAATATAGTCTGTAGGACGGTGCAGTCTTCCTTTAAGTTATTCCTGGCACAGAAATGTTATTTATAATGCATCCAGTTCAATTAGTCATGTCAAATTGGGGCACACTTTACAAATGAAATACTTGTTGTATTACTAAAAAGGTTACAGGTGTTTGAGAAAATCTCAAAAGTCATATTCTCCCCAATACAGTATATCCAAGTTCCATCATATACATATGAAATCCCATATTGTAAAATCCTTGTTCTTTCTCAAGAATGAAACTGATCCAAACTATCTTTGATCAGTGGGATGACTGATTCTAAACTGTTGTGGTACAATGAGTCACACTCATTACAGGTACAAGGGATATTTAAGTTGTTTTTTTTTTATACTACAATGTAGTTCTCTCCTTCTTCTGCCTTCCTAACTACAGTAGCACAAGTAAACAAAATATCAATAGCAGGCAAGCACACTGTCATAGATAACTGTATTCGGATTCTCTTTTCACAGAAACTAGAACCAGACATCCCAGAATATAAAGCTGTTCATGTCCGCATGAGAGGATATGACCATGCAGTACTGGAGTCTTATGCCAAGCATGTACACAAAACCATGGACACTACGTTCAAGTTTGAAACTGATGCGTGAGTTTTACTTCTATTATTTTCAGTGTTGCAAGAGTTTCATAATCAAAAAAAAAAATAATTGGTCCTCATTACCTTAGTGACTTTCTAAGTCAATAAATCACAGTGGGAAACCAATAATATTGAGGGTATAATAGTATAATGGTGGCCAGTGCAGAATTGGGCTGAGAGCCTTTTAAGTGTTAAGAGAAAGTATTCTAACTACAGTAGCACTTTTTGCTGGGTCATGGTCTAAAAAAAATATCAAAGAAAATTTTGTGTGGCTATTGTTCTTGATCTTTTCCATTGCTGTTCAAGCAGTTTATACTCAGGCCAATATGCAAAAGTTTCCAAAAAACTGTGGTCTGCATCTTACATTTTAATTTATGACATGCCAATCGACAAACATTTGAATAGCCTATATACATGTGTTTGCAGATGGGCATCCCCTGCAAAATCAGTGGAAGTAAGAACATATCATCCACAATCAACTGGTGTCAATGCCAAGTATGAGCTGCGGAAATACGAAAGGACTGTTGCGGTAAGATGTTACAGTATTGCCAGCACCATGGGCATTATTTTGCTTGAGTAGACTTTTGTCCATGCTTTCATCTTTGGGATGTGCAATAGAAAATCAGTTTAAAATAGGCACTTGGTGCATGGAAAAATTATACTTGTTACTGAAGTGTCTAAATGTTAAAGTCCATCTGAATAATGAAGTGACAAAATAATAATGAATCCATGCATTTGAAATTCATACCTAATAATAGGGTATACTTATATTAGTACTTTATATAGAGATTTTCCTGTATTGCGTTTTGAGTGGAGTGTTGAGTGACTTAAAGATCATAAATTTTGTCACATATATATCAGAATGTATTTTTGCAGGACTGATGAATTTACTATAAATCAGTGCCTATGTGCAAGATATGTTTCCATTGAAATGATTTGTTGAATAACGTTTCGCCATGACAATTGACATCTTCTGTCCACAAACTCACACTACTCATTTCTTGTACTTGGATGGAAGCAGCTGATGACTAAATTTTTGGACACGTAGATCAACATAGGGGTCCCTGTTCAATATGGAAGTTGCTTTGTCATCTTTCTACTCTCTTGCTCATTGCCATTCCTGTTAGAAATGTAGATGTCATTTGTTTTGGGTCAGGTCATTAGAGATTCGTAATCTTTTTGCTGCAAGATCCTGAAAACAGAGTTCACCACTGTGCCCAGTTTCCTTTGGCTGGGTCGCATTTAAATTCTCACTGAGTTCCGAGTTTTTCATTGCCTTCACATTGATATGCTGTGATAAAATTTGGTTTTGAATGATATTTTGGTATTCCTTGATTTCACTGTATCTTGTCTTAGTGTATAACATACTCTTTCCTCATCACAGGCAGAAAATGTTCCGACTACATCTGTTTCAATCTTAGTTCAGTTTGTCCAGAAAAATTGTCCAGCTGGAGTGGAGGTGTCTATAAAGGAGGTAATGTTGAGCTTCATTTGTGCTCTGAGATGTTCCAAATTTGAAGAAATATGTGACCATGCACACTGTTTCCATTAAATTTTTTCTAATCCTAAGCATGGAGAAATCCTTACTTGGATGATGATTTCATCTGTTTTAACAAGAAATGATTGCCTGTTTAAGTGGCATGTAGTTCACACAACAAATAATTTGCTTGCTAAGTTTGACACATCATCTTTGTCTGCATATATTTTTTTTTGTTTGCATAAGAGTGAGTATAGATTGAAAGAAAAACAGAGTGGTGTTTCAATGTATGTTTGTTCAAAGCTTGAGTTACTGTATGACAGCATGAGGTATAAGTTTTTGAATGGAAAACATTTTAAATTCAAACTGACAACACAGTATATATGTTGGTTTTACAAGACTTGTTAATCCACATATTTTTAAAAGTGTGTTGCATAAATTATACATCATTTCATTTTCATTTTTACCAATGTCACATGACCTTATAAAACTGCTGTGTTTTTATTCCTTGTCACAGCCTGACCCTGAAGAGGAAGAATTCCGCTTTGTACCAGATTATGATGTTTTAGAACTGCAGAAGGAGAAAGAAGCTATCCAAGCAGGAAAGCTGAGAAAGAAATAATTGATTGCGAAAGTTTATTTTCTTCATAGTTTGATTGCTGTCATGGAGAAGTGTGATCTGTATGTCAGGAATAGATGTTTGGCTTGTAGTGGCTGTTGCTGGTTATGGTTGAAATTCATGATCATATTTATGTTATAATATGCAGGAATGATACCTGGTGTAACAGAATAAAAAAGGTGCAAGTATTAAAATGTACTTTTTTTTTCAGTCCTGTGAGATGTGGCAGTAAGCTTGAAACATGAAAGATTTGCACAGACAGTTAGTTTTCAAATTTGATGTGTATTAATAACTGTTATAGAACACCCCTATAACTTCTTCAGGTTGTTAAGTATACAGTGAAGACCAGATGTAACTAGTTGGGTATAAATGGGAATTGCTCAATAACAGTGATCTTCAAAATCTCAGATGTTCCTCTTCTTTATCATTGTATTAAAATGTCTGTAATAATGGCACTTGCTAATGCAGCAGTGTTATGAGTTCAAACTTTGCCCCATAATGAAGCAAAACTTGCCTAAGGCTGCTAGCCTACATACACTCTGAAGAACAAACTTGTATCCAAAGAAGCCAGGTGAAATAATATAGGGAGGATTAAAAAAAACAATATTCTAGTCCAAGCATGCACTGACAGGCTAAGGAGGGATACAAAGACTTTTCAGGTCATTATTCCTACATTTTAGCGATGATCCTTAAATGAGGATCCTGTAGTAATGGCAATATTTTGTTTCCTTGCAGTTCTCACAGTAACAGAATTCCACATGGATTTTTCTTGATTTTGATTTATCCAGCTGAGGCAATGGAGATCTTACGAATACCTTGTAAATAACAAAGCATGTGCATGATGTAATTATGTGTATCACGAGGCAACCAGTGTGACCTAGTTAAAAGCTACATTCACTGGAAACATAATTTAGTGCGCAGATGCCCATTTGTGAACAGCTACACTCCAAAATAAGGACACTCATGAAATAAACAATACAAAACCATTGTCAAATGAGTATTTTCTTAGTATTTTACATCTTCACAAATATGGTAGATAATAACAATCAAATATTTCCATCAGACAATAATTTGGAATGTTTGATTATAAAACAGTTGCAATCAACAAATTTTTTGTCACCTGAATAAAATGAAACATGGGCAGCATAGTCATGAATGATGATTTTGACCATGCCAATAGTTGTAACACTCGCTCATACACTGAAACAGATGTGCTTAGACTGCTGACATGGATCTTGGGCTACATAAAATGTGAGGGTGTAATCCTACTTTATCTATGAAATAATTCTCTGCTTGCATATATCCATGTTGACTGAAGTAGCAATAGTTTTCTACTCATATCATGTGGAAAATAACCTTATAAGTCAGTACAGACAAAATGAAATGAGATCCCACAATAAGAGACCTAGATCTTACAGTTAAAAAAAGATTACATTGTCCAAATAATACTTTTTACCTTTTGCTTCACATTGTGGAATAACAGTGGAATTCCAGGACATTCTTTTCTCTATGATAAACTGTAGAATAATTGGCAATTTCAAGCCAAAATCAGGAATACCTAGATTTCACTTGGTAATATGAGGACAGTAGTCAGCCACAGATCATCAATAAGCAAACAGAGTTATGTGAATGAAATTCCACATCTGTTGTAACTATATGTTGTGACAATAACAAGGAATTCCAGTATATAGATAAAATGCTTCATTCTGTATTTGTAATCTCTGTGGCTGCACTGTTTTCAAGGCTGACTATTGAACCATTGTTACAAGGCTTGTTATATTACACACAGATGGCACATGAAATCAGGAGATATGACTAAGTCAACAGCAGTGCCTGTACAGTAAGTTAATTACATTCTGCTGACAGACTAAAACAATCTTGCTGCAGCTATCACACAATTCCAAAATGAATAACTTTAACATTCCCTCCTTCCTCCTCATCATCATCATTGTCATCTCTGTCACCATTTGAATTTCTTGGTCCTGTGGGATATAGAGCACGGGCATCTTAGATGCAGTAAAACAAAGGCATGTCTGGTAAACTCAATTTAAGCGTATAATCCCGGGTACAGAGAGTTTTATAACTGACAGCTTAATCAAAAATTGATTACCAGTTGGGTACATCTTGCATTAATGACCAAACAGTGGTCTTTTGCAAATCAGAGAAATGTTAAAACAGTAAGCTATTATCCATTCAAGCTAACAAATACCAAATTTCCAACGCAGATTTCCAAGGGAGTGTTTGATGATATTCTCACTCATGAAGGTCTGCAGTTTCGAGACTCGTACCTCTCTTCAGATCATTACATGAAATTAGTGACGATAACTACCTAACAGTGTGAGAGTGTGATTCAATCTGACTATTCATGAATTATGTACTTAAGTGCGTTTACAACATAACATTTATAAACCAAAAATATCTTGATCCTCTTGCTTGACAAAATTAAGTGACCCTCCATGGTGAGGGAACTTGAATTAAACCCACCTGAAGCTCCATTGATGCCTGGATCCATGAGAGCGGCAGTGTAATCATTAATGAGGTCATCCTGAAGGCGGAGGTCTCCAAGATCAGGAAAGCATCTGAAAAGCAAGATTTGACGGTAAAAAATTATAAGTAACTTTTATTACTGCTCCAGATCCTCCCTACTGAAGATGTATAAATATAGAAGTTCTCTTGCTCTAAGATATGGTAAAGGATAGATTAAGACCAAAGGTACCCCATGGCATAGTTTCACAAAATACAAAGATGATTCTGTTTGACTACTACATGTGGTTGACCGGCTTAAACTCCTATACTTGTATCCACATTCAAATATGACTTTACTTCTGTGATCTTTGGGAATACATCAGGTGGCCATGAAAATGTTACTCTCTTGTGTTCTTGCCTTCAAATTTCAGATTAACCTGCAACAAACATCTCAATAACTTTAGTTATACAGTGATCTTCACTAGTAGTTTTTGGGTGAAAAAAAATTAGTTTCTAGACACCAAAAGTTATTTTAAGTGAGTGCAAACTACAATAATATACCAAAACAAAATGAGCACACCAGCTGTATTTTATCACGGTCGCATAACTAGGTTGGAAATCAATGTTCCATAAGTTATGTAGAAACATTCTCTTAAACAACCTTGTTACAACACCCTTCCTACCCTTGTTGTAAAGTAACACGTACAGATACTTCAATGATAGCTCACCTCAAAATGGTAAAAATGACAAAAGCCAGATATTACTGTCAATTCTTAAGCTTCACTTTATGCTGGAATGTCACAAAAGTTATACAACTTACGCATCTGCAAACTGTGGTTCTGTACCAGATACAGATCTCTCTCTTTGCCCTGAGGGTTCACGTGGCTGTTGTGAATAATACTCATGTTGCCATGGATGTTGCCTTGAACTTGGAAGCTATGACAAGATCCAGTAAAAGAAATCAGTGTGAATGACAAAGGAAACAGTGGCTATTTGTTTATATTATATGGCAAGCTAATGACTTTGATGACTGACAGGTACGTAGGCTGAATGAAGCAGCAACAACTTTGATACAATTGCAGAATGTTTAATTAATCAGTTGGTCAAACGGATCACTGATTCCCTGTTATTAACCAGCTCACTGACATCCCTTTTATTTGATCCACCAAAGCCACAAGATCAAAGACCAGCTACTTGCTTAGATAACTGAATAAGTAGCTTTAGTATGTTTGTTCTTTCAAAATAACCAATTTCTTTACATAGCTGATTCAATTATCAAGAATCAACAGAAACTCCAAATGCAATATGGTTCATTATGTGTAATTTTCACACAAAGTTACCCTAATGGCAATACTTCTGAGACCACACTGAACAGGCTTCTTAATCCTGTACAATTCAACTAGGTTGGATTGCAATACCACATTAATCACATTAATAAATTTAAAAGTACTGATGTTAAATTTCCGTCTATTCCATATCCACATACTACAGTAAACCGCTGCCCCCTTTATGTAAAAGACTGTTTGATACAGACTTCTTTCACCGGTTTACCTGATCTATGAAATTCCTTTCTCCATCATGGTTCCTGTGGTTACTACTGTGCATTCGTCCCCCGCCACTCAAAACATATGGGTCCTCATCAAATCCATCAAGTGTATCTGAATGAAAAATGAAACTGTGAGTCTCACTCCATATTTCTAAAACAATGTCCTGATTAAGTTGAAAAGTACATTTGATTTTGCTTTTTGAATCATTGTGAACAAACCCCAATGGTATGTTTTGATTATAACCCTTCCTTCCAATGCAAGACTTCCACTTTTTTACCTCTGCTGCTATTTCCACTACAAGTACAATCCTAAAGTACTTGAAGACAAGCTTACGGACCTTTGTAGTCACTAGAGAAAAACATTCAAACAGTGTCATAAACTCAAAATAATATCCAAACACACATTTGCTTGTTATTCTGTTTGTAGATAATTTCATCATCAATACCCACACTTTTCATTGAGTGCCAATAGCCCAAAATAATATTCAAACATATATATTTCATTTAATCATCAAATCCCATTCTACAGGCAAGGTAGGTTAAATAATTCATAAACGTATGTTCTTAGTTTAACTGAATTACATCTAAGCAATAAGAGACATTGTCCATAGGTGGTCACAAAAAAATAATACCTTGCAAACACAAGAAATAACAACAGGTTTAACTTATATCACACCCACCTAGACCTTCAGATTCAATTTGTTCTGCCTTTCGTTTGGCCACTTCAGCTAAGGCCACCTCACCCTTGTCAGCTGCCATGTAGTGAATATCCTAGGAAAGTGAAATGTGAACTCCATTTAAGTCTTGCAGTCAATGAACAAGCCATTAATTATTCTTTTATCCCTTGTAGAAAACATCAGATTTCATTAGTTTTATACTAGCATTAACTCATCAAAAGTGCTTTGTTAAGCCATGACAAAGAAGCGCACATACAGTGCTGAACTAAAAGGACAGGCATTGTGGAAAAACTTTTTGTTAATGAAAGGAAATGTCTCAGGAATGAAACCTCAGAAGATGGCACATTATTTCTGAGATTGGAAAATTGAAACACATTTAGGCTGTCTTCTTAACAACATAAGGAAGAAAAAGGACAAATTTCTAACCAGGTCAGTTATTAACGTTCTGTTGCTTTTATTCTGGATGTCATCCTGCTTCCACTTACCATGAAAAGGTCTCTAGCTCCAATGTCAACAGCAAGAAGAAATGCCTTATCAAAGCGAACATACCTGATATGAAATAAGATAAAACATCAAAACATGAAATAATACTTAGAATTATCAGCATGATGGGGGAGATTACATTCATAACATTACTAGAGAAATTTTACAGTAAAGTGATAATGGTGACAGATCTATTTTCATAATAAAATTTTCAATTTTGAATAATTTGTCTTACAACGTTCG
Organism: Ellobium chinense; assembly: GCA_033807755.1. NCBI lineage: Eukaryota > Metazoa > Mollusca > Gastropoda > Ellobiida > Ellobiidae > Ellobium > Ellobium chinense. Next base: position 1,865,355 of record JAWQUT010000027.1, on the reverse strand, counting down.
GATTGTGTTCTCATACACTATTATTTATTTCTACTGAATACAATTAAAAGCGTAGATATGTTGTGTTTAAATTGTAAATACATCAAATCTAATTTCGTCCAGCTACAACTTGACAGGAGTAAAAATAAAATTTTGCTTGCTAGATCAGTACTTTTAATCGAGCTATTGCACAATGAATGCCATGAATGACATAGAAGTTTACAAAGAAAGTCTGTGAAGTGAATTCTACAGTTTTGAAATGTACCTTTCACTCATTCACCCTTTGTAGTGTTTATTGTCTCAGAGAGCTGTTTATTCAGAGACTTGTGGAACTCTCTGTGTGGAGGTTCCTCCAGTGTTATGGGCGACTCTCTATCCCCGCACATTCATGGGGTTGGAAAACCCACCATGTCTGTTGGTATCATTTGTGAATATAAAGTTTTTATATTGTGTGAAATCCGAACGCTACAAACATTATAAATCCCCTTTCCTTGCCTACTCTTGGGGCCATCAACACTAAATTGATAATTTTCAAGGGGCTGACCTAAGAAGATGGTGAAAAAACCTCCTTGCCAGCTGACTTATTGGATCTCTGTATTCCAATATTGTTGCCTCTGAGATGGCTGGCTTTGGTGCATAAAATGTGGCTAAGGCTGTCTCCAGCTGGGCTGTAAGAGATTATATATGCCATATCACCTTAAAGTAGAGATATTACAAGTTTGATAAAACAGTGGAATGAAAAAAAGAACAAAGGAGCAGAAAGAAAATGATGCCTCTACAGTAAATTACATGCCAGAACCTTACAAGACCTCAAGATGACATTTTGTATAAGGTATATCAAATAGAAGACCTTGACCATAACTCTTTTATAACTTCCAATAAACTGTTGATCACCAAGTAGCTATCTAGGACAGATTTGCAATTTCACAGTTTTAATTCTGATCAGATGAGGCATCCCAAGTCCTCTCTATTCTAATGTTACTAATCAAAGAAGAAAGCACTGGGCTTCTGGTAATTTTCAATGCTTCACTATGATTTACTCACTACAGTCAGCCTGATATTTGCAGCTCCATACAGAGAACTGACATTTTATTGTACCCATGAAACAACAATCTGCAGACTGCTTCAGGCTGCAAATGTTTACCTTCTCTTTCAGCATTCAGTGGCATTCGCAACAAATGGTTCACAATTGTAGACAGACAGGAATAGCATGCATGTCCTTCATTGTCCCAGTTCATGCTGGAAAGTAGGCTGACTGCCTGTTGAAAGAAAGTTTGAGAGGTTTAGGCAAATACTGGATGCACTGACATGAGGGGATGACAAGGGAATAGAATGACCATAGATTACTATGAAATTTGGGGTGTTTGGGGACTCAGGAATGCTCCACAAAAAAAGTGTTTTTCTACATGTATCTAATGCTGGGGGCACTCTGTAATATATAATATACTTGGTTGAATATTAGGACATGCAAAATGTTTCACAACAAAGTTAGTTTCATATTAAGGATCATTTTAATAAACATGTCAGAATGTTTTGTTTTTTTTTTGGTTAATTCATGATGAATTAATCCATTCATTCTAGCTGTACCACTACTCTATTTCAACTTGTAATTTGTCATTTCTCATGTCATAAACACATGTGACATCATCACTAATTAGTTAAACTAACACTGTTGTAAACAGCTGGACCTGGTTTGGCAACTACCTGAATATCACAATCATCTGCTGAGGTCATTAAAAGGTTTTGACTGGATGACCATAAGGTAGAAAGATTTTCTGTCCTGTCTGAAGGAATAATTTGTCCTTACATTGCAACTCCAAACCTGTGATCATGGTACATTAATTTAAAAACCACTGAAGAAAGATTGTTCATGTATCATGTCACTCACAATCTGTCCACCATATATCTAATGTGATTACTTTTATGAGGAACAAATGGTGGTTGCCACTGTACAGATTCCACTGTATTTTGCTTTTTCAGAATAGGAGTCAAACCTCATCAATCTGTTTGTGCTTGATGTATTCTTTCACAATTTCAAGACATGAAAACCGTTCCCTGCTCCTAACACTCAAGTGAAACTGGAGAAGACCAACAGGGCCCCTGAGGAAACAATACAAAATGTCACTTATTCTACCAGATCAGCTACATTTTCCCGACCAAATTTTTTCAAGAGCTGCAAGAAAGGACTTCTCACTTCCATTCTGAAATTACTGGCGTCTAAATTATAATACAGTCGACTCCGCTTAATCGCCCTTCCTCAGGATCACGGAAAAAGTGGGCGATTAAGCAGAGAAGTGATTAAGCGGAGAAGGTAATTTAGGCCATATTTTTGGTAATGGGGTTAAATTTCTTTGTTGTCGTTGTTTGATGTCGTGCACTGATGCCTTCTCGTCTCCAGATTCAGGATAGACTTGAGTTTGATGGTATCGTAGCGCACGAAATGTTTGATCTCCGTGGTCTCTCTCATTGGCCACCTCGCAGCAGCCCAACAGACAATAAGTAGTAGGATGGCACAGTCGGGATCAACCGTTCATCCACATGACACGTTCTCTGATCTAGCCGAAATCCACCAATACGATGTTTACATTCTCTGCCTCGCTGAGAGGGAAAGCGTGTTGAGTGGAGACTCTATGGCCTTCGGCCCATTAGCATATCGGACGGGCGACGGTGGTGATGCATTGCGTGGGATGAGGGGGACAAGGGAAGGGGGAGGTGGGGAGGAAAGGCTTATCACACCTATTTTGGCACGGCAGCTGTCACTCAGTCAACTGGTCTGCCATCCGTCGCGCAGTTAAATCGTCTGTGTACATATTTGTTTGTCAACTGTAATCCTTCAACCCTGATCTTTGAATTCACGGGCGCTGAAGAGTGGTCGATTATCCAGTGACTTTCATATAGGAAAAATTCGGTTTCCTGGGAAACAGGGCGATTAAGCAGAAAAGGCGATTAAGCGGAGGACGATTAAGTGGAGTCGACTGTATCTAATCTCACAGTTGCTGCAATAAATTTTTAACAATAAGTCTTTGAAATAATGACTAGTTGTAATAAAGGCTATAATTCTGTCAGTTCTGACCATTGTGACAGGGATGTTGCTCATATATACCCATAAATAATAAAGGTTTGATCACTATGAATAACATAAATATAAATGACCATATGTTCCCTTTTGGATATTCAAAACCTCTGAAGCCTCTTTCAGTTGTCCACAGACTACATCCCAGTGGACTTTTGAATACAATTTATTAAAAATTTGAAACCAAGCTTGTTGTGAAATAAAAGCCATCTGGAAACATTACTGACAATAAAGGCTGATAACATTTTGATAACAAGAAACACAATTCTAATCTATGTTGTTTGTTCTCATGTTCACAGAAATCCAAATGCACTCCAGCTGTGAGTCATTTTTTTTTCTTTTAACTGGCTTGCTCATAATGTCACAACAGAAGTCTGAGCATAATGTTATCACTGTTTATACAACCTGCTGAAGGATAGAAATACCGCATCCATGTTGCTTGTCATAAACTCAGAACTATGAGGAGAAAAGGGACACCACTCTAGCTCTCTCAAAGTTACAGATGTTCTGAAACAAGTCAAGGAAATATTTAGACAATGTGCCAATAAGTGTTTTACAGGATCATACTATCACACTGGTGACGTGTGCTTCACAAAGTATTTCATTTTCACACTTTTTGAATCATTAAACACAATCAATGATGTGCCTGCTGACATCAAAGACTATACCAAATATTTATCTCCTACACATATGAAACTGAAAACATTTTAAGTCTACATAGCTCAGTGCAACCAGTTCAGCCTAGATTTTTTTTCAATTACAGAGATAATGGGCTTTTGTCATACCTTCTACTGTGACATTTATATAACACAATTTCTTGGTACTTGTCATTTTCATTGAAAGATTTTGATTCTGTAAAAAAAAACAAAAAACAAATTCTAGGATTTAAGGAACATGGCTAAAACACAGTGATTATCTGTTAGTTATTACAAAGTACCTAAAGAACTTGCTGACCCGGAGAAACTTTTCTGGTGACGGTTCTTCACTGACGAGCTGGATACGCATAGGAGACAAAGCTCTGTCAAACACCTTGAAAAAAGGAAAGAAAAAAGGTCAATAAAGTCAGAAAAGTCCACATCCTAAAGGATGAATGATTACATGCACTCTCTCCTGGAAGTCACTCAAGTCTAATAGGTATATATAACCTACAATGCAAATTATGACATTAATTTCTTTTCTAGCTTTTCTCTTTGCTCATGTCTAGCAATGACACCATGAAATGAATGGTAATGAAAAAAACAAATATGCATGTCAATTCTGAGAATGTCATTACATGAGAACAGCAAGTAATTTTCTATACATTACATGATATGTAAAGTCCTCCCTTCCCCCCTCCCAGCCTGTTGAATTCAGGAATTTATGTAACCAGTCACTTTATTTACTAAAATGTATAAAAACTTTCCCTGAAACGGCAATGTCTACAAAGATAAACAGGCATTTTTCAGCATTTTTCGTCAAGAATGTAGATCTCCCTTTTCAAGTATTGCAAGAGATCAAGCTTAGCTTTGCAGTAACAATGAGACAAAATGGCATCATTGACTGTATATATGGATAAAACAAAACTAAATTTGAAGAAAACAAGATAACTATCTTACCTGAATGTCTGCTCTTGCACTTGCCACCAATAAAAGAGTGCCATTTGGGTGCCAGGCCACATTTGCTGGGGGCTGAAAAAAGCCAATAATACCATGGATTTAAGACAACAGAGAGTGGATAACTTCACTTTAAGCCGTGTTTAGGTGGATGGCTATTTTTAGGTCTTGACATGTCAATAGAATTTATTAAAAATTTGTAACCATCTATTTACAAATCATCACATCGGGGGAGAATGTCACTTGCTCTTCACTGATATCAGTTAAGAGAGCTGAACCTCATTTCCTGCATCAACAGTTTAAAAAGCATTAATCTACAAGAATTTATAAAATCAGTCTACAGCTTTCTTATCAAAAGATCATGACATCATCCTGAAGAAATTATCCTCATGACAGACCATTATCTCTTCCAGTGTACTCTGCACTATTGTCTTTCCCCTTACAATGTCCTGCCCTGGTTTTATTTTAGTCTACTGCATACTGATTTGGCTTCCATTTCACAACATATTTTAGATCTGAAACCTGTCAACCTATTTGCGGTTGTTGTTACCACTGTGAAAAGAATAAAATTTGTGATGAAGCATAGTTAACACACATGCATTTTAAGTTAACTGAAGTAATTAACAGTGGGCTCATTGCAGATCTAGTCTTTGCCACTGAGCATCAGACTCACTGAAAATAACTGTTAATTACATAAAGATGCAGAAATGATACTTACAATTGCTGCTCTTGTAAAGAGAGTCACTTTCCTATGGTCATCATACATCACCTACCATGGCAGAGATGATAATTTGATACATTCAGAATATCTCATCAAATCTCAATCACTACCACAATGTTTCTCAAAGCTTTGAAAATATAGTAAAATCAAGAAACAATGCATTGAAAAAGACTGTCCCCTGCCTTAACAGTAACTGCAGTGATTCTGTATGAAAACAGGTACCATTTAGTCAATGATCCTAATGAACAAATGGCATGAACATGTTACAGGTAGTCTCTGGCTAACATCCTGGTACTTCAGAGATGAGACAAGCAGGATGTACGCTGAAGGGGGGTCTTAGTCAACGATCCAGAGAAAAGAGGGGAGATGTAGATAGAGAATAAAAATACATCATAATTATTGCATCAGTGATCAAAGAGGATGCCGCCCAAGGGAGAGGGCATGTGAATCATTGTAGATGACTTATATGTGCCTTGCTAAAATATTCATATAGGTGAGATCTAACGTGGATAATTAAATAAGACCTGTGCTCTGTCAGTGGAAATGAGCACTACTGTGAAATTATTGTCATTTTGCTCATTTACAGCAGATAGTTGTCTGAGCTCAATAAATTTATTGTTATTGTTATTGTCAGAAAAGAAAGAATGAAAAAAATCACTGTGGCTAATGAGACCTAAATTTTGGGTGCAAAAAATTATTGCAGGTGGGATATTAATATGGTTATTTTATCGAGAAAAAAAATCTGTTTCACAGCAGGATCTTAATGAGATGTACTGTAATTTCATGAATAATACACCATTGTAAACATCTCAAATAAGTGGACCACATAAATTCCTGTTCTGAAATGATCTAGAAAAAAATCTAGTCTGGTTACATACCAAGGACGCATCTGACAAACCCAGCAAAAGTTTGTCTTCTTGAGGACTCCGAGCTTGACATACAATGGTGCCTGGGCATGGATATAATACAATTTAATTCTCAAGCAACACACTAACCGTATCTCAAAGATAACTCTTGCCAAATATCTGTTTAACCCTATATCTGTTCGAAGGGGAGTAAAAGATTGCCTAGGTAATTCACTGGAATTAATATACACTTGAAAGTCAACTAAACTTCCAAAAAATAAAGACCTCACACAAATTTTCTTTACTTATCCCAAGGAAGGCATCATTTTGGTGAAGAACAGGAAGTCAATAGTGCACTACTTTATTATTATTTTTGTAATGAAAAATGAAATTTAGCAGAGGCAATTAAATTAGCACTGAATCCCACTTGTGGGCTTGCGGCCAATTAGATTGGTCCCTGCATGAGATAGGGCTAATAATAAACTGAACTGGGACAAAATTTAACTGGAAGTAATGTTCTATGAGTGCTTTTTTTTTAAGAAATGAAATTTAAAATAAGGAATGAAAGAGAAATTACTTTTAAGAGGTATATTCACCACAGATGCAGTCTGAATCTGAAAAGACACGAAAAAAATAGACATAAGAAATTCTGAACATTGGACAGGAAAACAAGAGATGCCCATCATACATCATACATCTGTATTTCACACTTAAATCCTAGACAGGGACCATCCCACATATAAGTCATCACTGCTAATGTCCTTCCATTTAGGCATTGCTACATGAAACCTAAGAGAATGTCAAATAACATCTTTGCTGTGGAGCCTATAACTTTGCCTTGTGACCACCACTAATTTACAGCCACATGTTTTGCTTACAAGTTTGCCAGAATTTATCACTACATAAATATCATGTGCATGATGCCATTTATCTGTGATGGCCTTTCAGCTCCTTGTCTAGCTATCATTATATCAGGGTTATAAAAATATCTTGCAAATGACTGAAAAAAAAACAAAAACACTCATAAATGAATTCAGTTCTGCTGTTCCTTGATAAATAGTTCCTTCAAAATATTCCAGCTGATAACCTACCTGTCCTCGAATAACCTCATATATGCATGACCTGGCAGTAACCTCTCCATGACCTCCAATCTGTTGTTCAAGTGTAAAGATTCGATGTGGCTGCAGGCAACTATGAATTGAAAAGCAAATCAGGGCAAGCTATATTATATAATGTTAACATTCACAACTATTTAAGTTTACAGTCACAGCTCAAATAAAATAAAATGATAATACTAAAAGTATGTGCAACCATACTGCGGATAAGCGTGCAGTCTGTCGTAATGCATGTCAAATATGTTCATAAAGCAAACAGCTGATAAGTATGAGCTATAAACTGCAAAATAATCTGAGTAACCTATATATTGATTTATCACAATGCCACAGCAGAAACTGCTAGTATGAATTTATGTGAAACTCTCACACATCCACTCAATGAGGCATCCAAAAAAAAAGATAAACATGCTGTATTTACCTGAACTGAACACACAAAGGGTCACATTCTGTCTTTGTATATGCCATCACTTCAATCATTGGCCTGAAAAAAGATATCCCCATAACCATCAGTAAGATAGAGGAATGAAAAGCGATTAAGATGGCTTGAGACACTAGGCCTACCTCATTTCCATTTAAACTTTCCCTTGTGCAACTGTTCAGTTGATGCAAAATAAAAAATAAATATAATAACATATCTAAAATTTACATTACATGTGTACCTCTGAAGATTTATAGAATTGCAGCTTTTGGGATGATAAAAACACAATTCAACAATTTCAGACTTCAGCCACCTATAAAGCATCTCATACAATATTATTATAAAATGGTTTGCATTCAGTCAAAATGAGGCTAGATTAACAACCTGAGATGTCAGTCTGATAGGGACATACTGCCGTTTTATGACAAAAGGACGAAAGCGTCAAAATAGGTCAAATTGATTATTTATAGTTTTGGAATCCCCAGATGATGACGCACATTTCTATCTAGGACCCATCACGATATCTCAATAAATAACGAAGTTAGGGAACCTTAAAGGACACTAAGTGCCAATGTTAATTATAAACAATTATAAAGGCGAGTCCTTAAAGTTTGAAAAACATTTTTGCGAATTTCTCAAAACTTTCCCCATGGCGCTTTCTTCCTTTTGTCATAAAACGGCAGCATAGTCTACTGAGCTTTAGTTTCTTGCGCACATTGATAGTAAAATCATATCTGTATACACTACTCATTTTGTGGGTGAACAGTTAATAATTGTCGCCAAATCTGAGTTATTTAGAAGACAGATTAGATGACGTCTTTAGGTCACAATTTTCTCAGAATTTTTTTTTTCACTTCATGAGGACGATCTCCTGCCACCACAAATGATGCTAACTCAAGCCACAATAATAATTTATGAGAAACACTTTCACCTGACAAAAGTACACACGTTTCATTAAGTTTGATAGAGTTAAAATCTGGCCTGAGCCTCATTTTGACTATCTGCAAGACAAGAGGTATATCCAGGCATAGGGCTCAGTCACTAATAGAAAATGGAAGATGGAAGCCACTTTGAAGAGAACAAATGTTGACATGATCTGTTCAGATGAAAGGCTGCTTCTCAAAAATAAGACATTTCAATCTTCTGACATTCCGTAAAAAAAAACAAAACCCTGAACAATGAATATCTCCTGAAAAATGATGTCTCTGTCTACTAGCAATCGCTAATATAGGACAAACCCTCCCTCCATCTACTTACCCATTAATAGACAAGATACTGATATTGGCCCTCTCTTTGTCAGTAGACATCGGGCTCCATGGCCATGCTTCACCACTCCCTATTGACCACCACACAAGCATCTAAAGGCAAGAAACAAACATCAGTGACCCTATACAGACACAGGGGTGCACAAAAGACACATCAACAATCAATATAATGATGTTCCTCACAGCTTGCTTTCAATTGTTTTTGAAGGCCGCAACTATACATTAATAAACTCTAAGAAATCGTGATAATTTCCATATCCTACTACTACTTCTTGAGATAAGAATGATTAAAGATTTGAGGCATCTATATAAGATAGTGAGTGATGTTACTGAAAGAAAATCTTTAAGGACACTCAGAACATGAGCTGTCAGTTTTCAGATTTGCTTATGGTCAACTATATAATATGAAACTTTAATTTCAACTCTAACATTTGATGTAATAATAATATAAACTATTAAATAGCGCTTCAACCCCCAAGGGCTTAAAGAGATTTATAATATGACATCTTTCAGCCATATACGCACAAATGCTAATATACAAGCAGCATGCACACTTACAAGTATGCTAACAAAGCTGCGTCATGCATTTCATCTACAAATATGACTACATAACTAAATTACAATCATTTTTGACAAACATTTCAACAGAGCAGTTCAAACTGTCACTCAGACACATGCTGATGTTGAAATGAGTCAAGACATGGAAATACATCCTGATAAATGATATGAAGTGCCAAGTATATATTCTGTCTGATTTTCTGATTGGATCTTTAAATCAGCCATTATCATATTCCCTTACCCAGCTTAAGAAATACACTGTCAAAATAAAAGGTTTTCATACGTAACGTATTAGTAAATGTCAGTAAACTGTTAACTGGTGGAATCATTTCTTATAAAATCGTGTAAGATGAGAATGTAAATTTGTTTCAACCCTATGATTTCTACTATTATTTGCTTTAACATACCATGTCCTGTGCTGTATTCAGAGAAAAACACCTGTCCAATCTCCTGCCTTTTGGGCCTGGAATTTCAAGCTGTACCACCTACAACCACAGAGAAAAACATGTATAATACATGTTTCACTGATAAAAGACATGATGAATGAATTAGGAACTGATAACTGCATATGCAAGCGTGAGTAAGCAGCACACCTTTGAGTTGGTAGAGACACAAATGACAATGTAAATAAATGAATGTCATCCATAATGGTGCTGGAAACTGATGACCCGTTTAAAAGATCCTGCAAGTCCTCTCTTCAGATAAAAGTAATTATGTTCTTGACAGCTTTTTATGGAAGATGATTGCTGCCCCAAATGCACCTAAAAAATCTTGCTTATAGCAAACATTCTGTGTGAATATACCTTTGGTTCCCAAGAAGAGAGCTTGTCCAGACGTTTGGCCGCTTCAGTCAAAGGCGGTCGCTTTGTGAAGTAGGCATAATCCACACGATTCATGTGTGAATGAGATGCAATGAAGAACTGGTCGGTCAAATATGCTGTGAACAAAAAGAAAAAAAAAACATGAAGTGAAGTCAGCAAAGCATCAGCCACAGATGTCAAGTATAGAAGACAAAAGTTTAATAAAATAAAAAATAAAAAAAAAAACCACTCACACCACGGCAAGGGGTAGTGCAGGCACCTACTTCACAACTTACCATCACATATGGTTTCACAGCTAAGCTTCCCCACCAAAGATTTATCAATGTAGATTCTGTCCACATCACCACAGTGACCGCTGATCACAAAGGTCACAATGCTGGCATTGCTGAGTACAAGCTGTAAAATGATCAAAGGGTAATTGCATTTAAAGTGAGACTTTAGTTTGGCATAATCATCAGTTTGCAGCTAGAATGAAGTTTAAGTTCAAGGCTAATTCAACTGGCACATATTACAGCTGTAGATCATATGCTAAGCTAATGACTCTCTTTTGACAAGGTACTGATACCAACAATTCCACTTAATCGCCATTCAGTTAATTGACAACCGTCAGAAATCAGAATTCTTTCTATTTAAAATCATCAGATAACTGCAACAGTACTCTGGGTAATCATAACCTTTGAGTGACCCCATCAATGCAAGACCAGTGTTAGAAGGTTAAAAGTTAACAACATAATAGATAAGCCCCTTTCCCAGGAATTGAGTTATCTGGAAAGATGATAAACCCACTTATTGGGTGGTGGGTGTGGGTGGGGACAAAGACCTTGACTATACTGTACACAGCATTGTGCTCTTCTAGTGAAGTTGGTGTCCGACAACACCTTTTAGACAAAAAATTCTTCTCAAATTGAGAGGATACATGATACAGATGGGCCTTCAGGCACTCCAAGCATTAAGGACTAAGAGGGAGAAGGTTTATTCCTTTCCCCTCACTCCTCTTTATAAGAGAGGCTCAAGCATAGCAGCACTGCTTAATTTACAACTCTGCTTAATCTCAGCATTTCATGTGTTCTTCAGGAGTTGCAATCAGGNATGACACTGTATAAACAGATCACTAGTGCAGCTGCAAGCTGCTATACTCGATCTTATGGCTGCATTACCAGCCTTTACCGCGGACTTTCTTTCCCTCCGGTACCGAAAAAGCTCGAGTTTTAAAGATCGAGCTTTAATCTATCCTTACGATCCGGGCCACCAAAAGATCGAGCCGAGTCGACTTTTCAAAATCAGGGATCGGCCCATCTCTAATGTTCTGACAATGCTAAAGCTTTGTGACCAGGAGACATTAAATGTTTCAAAACGAAAATATGGAAATCCTATTTCAATACGTTTGAAACAATTCATGCCTAAATTCCAACCATAGTCTTACCTGCAATACCTGCCTATTTCTCCACCTTATTTGGACACAAGTGAACTGAGAGAACAGTTCCTGCAATGAGAGAAATGCAATTTATGAAATCTGCAATAAAGGAAAAAGAGAAAGTATTAAAATGTCCATTATTTCCACATAAGATACAACATAGGCACAGACTGCATATATGAAAACAAATGCTGCAAAAAAAAAATTACTCCTTCACTTCAAATGGAAAGCAGTGAGTGAAGAACTTACTTCTACTTCTTTAATATTATCTCTGAGGCGCTCTGGTCGTTTGTTCCTGGGAGTCCATGTAATGTCACGCCCTGGACAAGACAAAGATGACAGAAGTAATTTAACATGGACTCTAGTCATGCAACTTATGAGTTCCTTAAATTCATACTATGTAACTGCCCTTGTTAGATCTCAAACCTATACGTCTAACTAACATTCTTTCTTAAACTCTGCTTCAGATCTAAACCTGTTTCCTTTGTATCTGACAATGAAATTTGTTTACAACTAGACATTTATTATCAATCACATAAAAGAAAATTATCCTGAATTCCCCCAGTTTTTTCCCAGACGTGGGACCCGTTTCAAATATAAATATTTATTCTGATGTTTATCACAAAATTTCCAAATGATCTACTAAGAATAGACAAACTCACATCTGTAGTCAGGAAAGATCAACTCTTTGTCTCTGTTTAAGCACAAGGTTCTGACCTTATGAACACAGTTTCACCTCAAAGGTGATAAATAGTGTAAAATATCTATGATGCATTTAAGTGTCAAAATATCCCGGGCTCATTACCTTCTTCAAAATGTTGCTTCTCCTCATGGTAAGGCTGTTCAGCACGGCTCACTTGGGGAGAAAAAGCATGAACCATGAAAAACAGTGAAGGCCATCAAAAATCAGACATTTGGCCTATTATGAGATTTGAAAATTTACCCAATAAGGCAAAACCTCCTTCCATGAACTTCTGCTCCTTTTGTTTCTTAATAAATAATAGGTAAACATTAATCAGATGTAAAATTTAATAACACTAATAATATGATTTAGAGCGTCAGATCTCTCAAAGAGGGGTACACAACAGATATGCTTGTTGAGGGGAAAAGTAATTGACAGAAAGGATAGTTGAGAGAAGAAAGAAAGGGAGACCACTTAGTCCACTCTAGTATTCAAATTCATATATGACCATTTCTACATTAATTTAAATAAATATACGTACATGCAGAATGAGGGCAGGTTTTGATCTAGTCCAGAAAAAGGATAGGGCGATAGTTCTGGTACACACCTAAGACAACTCACTAATTTTCATAAGGAAACATTTGACGAGATCTTAGTGTTTTGTCTTCTATTCGGCTTGACATCAACCTTCACACACAATTTAAGTTGAATCCTCCAAGACATGGGTACAATGGTAATACCCAAGGACAGTTCTGATCAGGACATAAAGAGAAAGCAGTTCATACATTTTATAGATTCTTCACAGAGCAATACAGCAATGTTAATCTTACCTTGCTCTCCTTTATCGTGGTAACAGTGGAAGCCAATAACATCATCTAAAAGTAAAGTTCACAAGAAGGATATTTAGTGTGTACTATACATATTTATTCCTGGACTCCATAAAAAAATGCACAGAGAGTTATAACACTGTCCATGATTTTATGTATAATCATACTTGATCAGGGGTTTTCACAAAGGGACTACTCTTCACCTTCCTCTTTTAACATGCCCTGCAACCGCAGTGGTCCCTCCGAATGTGCAGATTCTAGTACTGTGTATATATGATAATGAAGTGTCAACATGTTACTTTTATTTTGGTTAAGATCTTGTTCATATGCACATGTTTCTTTGCTGGCAGTGATATGCAAAGATAAGTATCCCTTTCTCAGCTTGGATCAGTCAGAGAGGAGTGTGTTTATGATAGCAACCCCACTCTAATTCACTATTTGTGATAACTATGTAAGTTACCATTTCCAAAGCTTAGAATGGGCAAAATTGGGCAATACCTCACAGCACCACACTCATGGCAGATAGTTAATTTTGCCTTGAATTAATCATCAAGTCATGATGGTAGTGTCATGACATACTGTTCAAATTTACTTTCAAAATGATAATGACTGGAAATATGAGTTCAAAGGACTTTTTTACTTAAAGACCTAAATCTATTCATAGCTCCTAAGATAAAAGATGACAAATCCTATCACAGGTTGCCACTAGACATTAGGCCTGGCAGAGCTCGCTTTTTTAGGTAGTCGTGAAGAATCTGAGTAGGTAGCTTGTTATGATTCCAATTTCTTGGTGGAGGAGGTGAGCTAGAAGGAATTAGATATGCTTGCATGAAATCCTTGAATTGGAGTGATTTCCCTATGAGAAAGTCCATAACCCTTTCATTATAGCGTGTGGTGTATTTCTGAGGTGTGCACTGCCTTTTTCTATTTCAGTATATTTTATATGTAAAATTGTGCACCAAAAGCACAATCCATTTGTTGGTAATGATCGTAGAAAAACTATCTCAAAATACAGCTGTTACTTTACCACTAGATTTCACATATGTATCTAAGACAAATTAATGCAATTATTAACAGAGAGATTTCAGTATTTGTATTTCAAGAATAAGTTCCCTAGGATTAAAGGAAAGGACTGTTTCTCAAAGAAATATAATCGGAATTCAAGTTAGAAAAATAAGTAAGTATGCACTGTAATGTATCATAAATACATGTGTGAATTCTGGTGGTGAAGTAACAACAGTATTTTAAAATAAAATCTTCCTAAGGTCACCACTCACAATAGTTTAAAAAAATGCACTGTTTAGCACTTTGGTGAGAACTTTTCCATGCAAAATGTATTGAATTAGTAAAGAGCTGTACACAGCGCAGTAATGTTCTATTTTCTACAGGGGAAGAACAGTGGATCCCCTTCACAGGGGCTCTGAAGCTATTTCGTCACGCTCATAAGATAATTGCCTATTAATGGCTTCTTCTATCACTATGTATGAGTAAAGCTCATTACCCGCCCACCCCAGGTATCATACCCGCCCAGGTCCCTATTGTTACCCGCCTGGGCTTCGTCTGGGTTTCGGGTTTGAGTTCAGTGACAGTGTGCTTGCGACGTGATGCTGTTTATTGTTGAAACAGACCAACCTTTCCCCTCCCGTTCCCAAGCATCATCCCCTTAGCTGCTCTAACGCGGTCTTAAGGGCTCGCTCTTTATTCTTTGTTCCTTTTTTTTTTTTCCCATTTTCCAACAGTGAAAATAGATTTTTATTTTTTTTTGTCTTTTCAATAATGCCTTTTTTAATTGTTGTTCTTGTTTTCTTTCAATGTTTCATCATCTTAGATATAATAGTAGGTAAACCTTTAGACTTCAAAATACACCAAGAAATTGTAAAAGAAATGTTATTATGCGAAGGCAAGACAATAAAAACCAAAGGAAATAATATAAACTACATGTAGTAATATATATAGAATAGACCATTACCATTCGCAATTGCAAACTTCGGATTGTATACGGTAAAGATACAGAGATCATCAAACGGCGGCAATAAATTCTGTGAACAGAGGGAGAAGGGGACTTGAGGGAAGAACTGCTGGTCGCAAGCTGCTTTTACCTGTGCCTTAATTAGATGACACATTATTCTGTTGTTTCAAGCCTGATAAGGAATGATTACTTTACCTGCGTCTTTTCTCATGAATACACGATTACTAAGCCCGGCTTCATCCACTGTCTCCTGGTGAGTGAACGATTACACAGTCTGGGTTATAGGTCTCCTCTGGTAGTTAGACAATTACTAAACCCGGGTTTTTCAAAAGTAATCTCGGGTCCCGGCGGCTACTAATAGGTATTTCGGGACCCGGATACCCGATTACTTTTTGCCCGGGCCTAGTTACCATTGGTGCAGGGATCTCAGTCAATGGCATCATTGTGCTATGTGTGATATTTACTAACTGCATTTTAAACTGCTAGACTGCTGAATGACACTTTTTGCAAATAATGTTTACGACGTTCAGTAATCAAAACAAACAGTTTTTTCTTCTTTGCTCAAAATGGCAAAACATGACTTAGGCAATTATCTTATGAGCGTGACGATTTTTCACCATAGAATGCATATGATGCATTAATGATTGCAATAATTTTAATTGCAATAAAAATTCACTGAGCATCCCAAAAGACGCTATACTACCATCAGTATCCCCAACATCACCACCAAAACTGCTACCACTACCATCACCTTCTGTCACCGCTTCTGCAACAACAACAGTTCAGTTGTGGTTGCTGTGTTTGTTATAGCAGTGACAGCAGCAGCAGCAATAATAGTAGTAGTGCCATAGAATAACGGACGTGTTTTAATTGACTGTAAAAGCAACAGTTTTACAATGGTGGTAGTAGATACTGACGTTGCTGTTGTCGTTGTTGTTGTTTCAAAAGCAGTGACAGCAAAGAAAGAAGTAGGAGCTTTAGCTGCAGTAGTAGGAGCAGCAACAGCAATAACAGCAAAAGTACTAATAGGAGGAGCTGTAGCAGTAGATGTAATGCAATTAATTTTCAAAGCTGTGGTGGTAGTGGTGGTGGTAGTGGTGGTAGCAGTGACAGTGGTGATGATGGTAATGGCAATGGTGGTGGGTAGTACAATGTCTTTTGGGATGGTCAGATAACTTTTATTGTGAATAAAATTGTTGCAACTACTATGCTTTCTATGGTGCAAAATAGTTTTCTACTCCCCATCCAAGGGAAGCCTCTATGGCGAGAAAGAAGGCTATCTGAGCAGATCTAATTTGCTATACCAAGAATGCACATCTGTCAATGTTTTATCCAGTTTTGACAGGCTGATGTAAGATTATATTACATATAACTAGACTTAGGCCTCCAAGCTGAATGAAAATTTCCAAATATTAATTTACCTCATATCTTATATCACACCAAGCTAGTTTTAGCCTTTCCAGCTTCCCTAAAATTTGCATTTTTGAATTTCACAACACAGAGGGGTCATGCCAATCACTGCAGTTGGATAAATCAGCGTGCAATAAAGTATAGTGTTTTTTCTGTTTTGAATTTTCATGGAAGACAAGGTAAGAAAGCATCTTTTCTTTCAGACATACACTGTAAAATGCATTTTCATTGTAATGTTGTTGCACTATTTATATCACATAAAATTATGTTAGCAGTAAAATATGGTTTTCATTAAAAAATACCTGCATGATGCCTGTGCAATGTGAAAATATAATCAGGCAAGGCCTGGCATAAGATCAAATTCACCTTCAGCTCCTTAAACTCTTTTTGAAATGTTAGAAAGAAGTCAGAGTCTCAGGTATTTGTAATCTGACAGCCCCATATGTTGGAGCACAGAGGTCAGGGAGGTCTACTTTGTTCACTTTGTGCCACAACTCCTCATTTTCAGATGCTCATTACTAGACCTGGGCAAGTCTAATTTAGACTTGGCCCATGCATGCATTCTCCTTTCCTTGCTGCACAGAGAAGTAAGTGATCCTAAGCCAGATACTGCAGGGGAATTGTAAAAAAAATACTGGAATTGTGCAGCAGTGTTTAGCATTGGATATTATTTTGCTTGACTGTTCAGGTAAGAGATCCAACACATAATTTGTGGGCTTTTATATGTGGGCTAGGTGATCAAAGAAAGCTGGTGACACTCTGACAGTAATTTCTTTTGATCCCAGTGTTCAAAATGTCAAGGTTGTTGTCAACATCATCCAGGGCTGCACAATGCCTTGCAACTTTGTGTACTGATGCTTGACTGGTCATAACTAAAGAAAACCCCCCAAACCAAAACATTAATGATGTTTCATTTGGACTTAGTAGTATTATAGTAACTGCGAAGGCGAGATGTTAGGTGGCATTATACATACAGCTTCTGGCCTGTTAGAAAGCTGGCTTCTGTCCATAAATTAAAAGGTTTATATACCTTTTTTTTTTCAGGAGGAAAGCATTATTTTCAGCCATAACCATTAAACTGGTAAAAACTAGACTAGCATGCCACAACCTGTGTCTACACCAATAAGCCCAAGCTTTTGTAGAGCATCCAGAATTTGAATATGGGCTCAAAATAAATTGTTTGATGGAAGATTATGGTGGTTTTTTTCCTATAAGAACAAGTTTGGAAGGAATTCCACAACTGAGACTCACTCACACTCCTTAGAACCCAAACTCTTGCCTAGTAATGGCTAATGGCATGCAATCCTTACCTCTAGCCCTGACCTTAACCTTAATCCTGATGCCCATCGAGACAAGAGCATCAGTTAAGGTGAGTCTCTAGCCCTAAAATTTATCAGGTGTAAGTCTCATCTAAAATTCCTCCCACATTTTTTTTTTTCAAAATGGATTATTGATGAGAAATTGCTCACTGACGACACTGAGTCTGAGGCTCAGGTGCTCAGACTACCAGACATGAATAACTAAGTTCTCACCTGGGATTGCATACTGGCTTTTTAGTGACCATAAATGAAGTTCACATACGCACGAAGCCATATCAAGGCGCTAGATATCTGGAGGTGAATAAATTTAATTCCCTTCAAGTAAAAATCACTTTGTCTCGTCTTCAATCCAGAACACTACCGCCATCTTGTTTACATTCAGTCCTATTAAATCTTTTCACAATGAAGAGTGTAGTTATGAAAAACATAATAACGGACTGGATTCTATCAACAAAACAAAAAAAAATGGAGGACAGAAATCAGTTCCCAATAGATTGCATTGCCAAGGTACGACACCACCGCATCTCAAAGTCCGTTTGAACTAGATTTATACCACAGATAGTAGCTTCGAATTAATATGTTGCCGAACCGGAGCCTACCATTTGGGAACGGGAGGTTATGATACTACAACTTGACTACTGTATAGCAGTAGATCTATGACCTATGTTTGAAGGAACAGGGGTAGCTATATGCTTCACAGCTTTAAAAATCCACAATATTTTTTCATAAATTTTCAACCCCTTCCACGTTTCCTTCGCCCGAGCGTTTCCGAAAAAAATGCAGCTTGAAAGTCGGGATGTTCACACCCTGCGGGCCGTCACGACTAGTCGTCCGATAAGCGCGGGAATGAGGCTTGATGTCATAACATAAAGCGAGAGGCAAGCTAGTAGTAGTGGTTATGCAAAGAGAATTATCCACATGCAATAACTTTCGTTCGCTCTAAATGTTATGCCTTTTTTTTTATCATTAATCGTCGAGAAAAGTCTTTTGTTAAACTGTGTGAACAATTGCCCGACTTTGATCGCAGTGCTGTAAGGGAGGATAAAATAATATTTGAGAACATCTGTCTGACCACTGTTTGATTAATGTAAGCATAGCCTATGTATGGTTGCCTGTGCCTTTTCCCCCTTGTATGGATTAATGAGTTTTTATCGGGTCTACAATTCTGACAGTATAATTTATCATTTGCCTGAGGGACATCGCATTTAGATTATTAAGACGTCGCACAGCAGAATAAGATTTGATTGACAGCTAACTGTTGTCTCAGGCAGTGTTTTCTGTGCTTAGGGGCGGTGATAGTTGCATCACTAGTCATAAATTAGTCAACAGGTTTCGAAGAATAGATCAAGCAGCTGGCATATCGACGCGAAAATAGTTTGACACCCTTATGTTGGTCAGAGATGACCACGGGAATAATGTGGAGAATACTAGTGAAATCTTTTATGGTTTGGAAAGAAAGAGAACCGGTCTTCACGATCAAAGAGAAACTGAAATGGACCATAGCAATTAGCATGGGTATGCCAAGTTGAACATAGCAACAGTTACGAGATGGGGAGGGGGGTGGAGAGAGGGGATAAGTGGGTGGGCACAGTTACAGGGGTGAAGCAAAGACGTTACATTACAATGTTTTTAGGGTTGAGAGACCCTCCACACTAGCCTACCTTGAAGCCGGTTGGAGGGCATGTGCGTCTCAATGATCCTTGAAGCTATGCCGGCGGGAGTTTCACTCCTGGCAGGTTTAACCAAGTCTGGCAGATNGGGGGGGGGAGGGGGGGGAGACCAGACTAAAGGGCGAGGAGTAGGTGAGACCCTCTAGGTGTCATGCACAACACCCACCGGCGAGTGGACCATGCTCTGGCTAACACCAACTCACCCCCAGTTTATGGGTTAAATAACCGGACAAAAGAAGTTCAACAGCTGGGAACAGCAATCCATCTACGCGAATGCCACACCAAATGTCAAACCACTGCTGCTTAGCAATACAGTTCAGAAAGACCAAAGGCTATGGGAACAAACCCTGAAAGAAAGTGCGGCCAGGCAGTGCTCGTTAGCCCAGGAAAGCAGGCTGCCTATGGGAGGATGAATCCTGAAAAGAAATATCAGCCGTCGAAGTCGGAAGATGCCAGCCTGTCGGGTACTGGACTCAAAATCAGGCATCTACGCGTCAACAAAAGTGATCATGCTATCAACTTTGGATCGGTATGGTGTCATTCTTATGGGACGTAGCCAGGTGAGGACGGCACTGGGCCCCCTGCCGTGAAGGAGCCCACCCCAGATGACTGGAACCCCAACCCCTGATTCTTTTGGAGTGACTAGGGAAGAACAGAGAAATGCTACTGGACACAACCTCAGAATAATGCACTGGAATGCGGAAGGAGTACGACCAAGAAGACAGAGCTGCAGACCTTCCTGAGGCAGCAAGACACAGATGTCTGCTGCATACAGGAAACCCATCTCACCAGCACCCGCAGGTTCCCAATGAGAGGCTATAAAATTTACCGACAAGACAGAGGATCGCCCTAAAGGAGGAATTCTGCTTGCCATCAAGAACAGCATCCCAGAACAGAGTGGGAGATGCAGAGATCACAAGACGGGGACACAGAGTTCATTACCGTCAGTCTGAGAACACCTGGTGGAGACTGACAATCTGCAACATGTATTCACCACCCAGCAGAACAATTGACGACAGTCGTACAGCCAAAAGCAGAAAACTTGATTCTTGTTGAAGATCTGAACAGTCATTCACCAAGTTGAGGCTATTCAGAATTGGATGCAAATGGAAAGGAAGTGGAAAACTGGATTATCACTAATAGCCTCGTGCTCTTAAACAAACCTGATGACCCCGACACATACTACTCTCGGTCCTGGAGAACAAACAGCACCCCAGATCTGACCACAGCCACCAAGAATGTAGTATGACACGCTGCTACCTTCCACCCAGCTGGAACTACGAGGGCATATTGGAAATCCTTCACAGCACATCTGGAGGAACTCCTCGACAAATATGTACCACCAACAAAATGACAGCAACCAAAAGGCTGAAAATCTTCAATACAAGTGTAGACCGGTGGAAAGATAGGGAGGATGCAGACGAGGCGGGGACACTCCGATAAGGGACACTACTCCAGAAATTCCCCGGCAATGGTTCAACTCAGTCATTTCTCACCGTCCCACACTCTCCCTTGCTTTTCCCTTGCCCTGTCCTCAGGGCAACCGCACGCTCGCTCAACTCGTATCTTTCAGCCGGTGGAAAGGTAGGGAGGGTGCAGACGAGGCGGGGTGACTTTCTCCACGTGCCATTGAACTCCGGTAGCAGTAGGTGATCCCACACACTGTCACACAGGCCGAACAAAGTGCAGTTCTTGGTGAGGCGACGAAAGGAGTTGGCTCTCTTGACAACAGTTTGCTGAACCCTCAAACGATACTCACTGGAAAAGGACGTCGCCCTCCCTGGGGCTATCGATTTTGAAGTTTATATGCTTACTACTCCCTTCTTCGTCTCGTTGTTCGGCACAGTAAGGGACACTACTCCAGAAATTCCCCGGGAACAAGAACTGCACTTTGTTCGGCCTGTGTGGGATCACCTACTGTTACCGGAGTTCACTGGCACGTGGAGGATGTCACCCCGTCTCGATTGCACCCTCCCTACCTTTCCACCGGTCTACATGGAGATAGGATAGAAAAAGCCAGAGTGGTACTTCGCACAGATACAGACTCAGTTACGGGCAGGAAAGTAGCAAATCTACTAGCCGCCACAGCAAGAGAACGAGGTTCACATACGAACAGAACGAATCAAGAAAGTGAGAGCGGATTCCAAAACACTACACGAACAAACTACACCAGATGCTTGCATATCAGAAAAGCTGACCCTGAGGAAACTTGAGGAAGGAATTCGAAAATTGAAACCGAAGAAAGCACCAAAGCCCGATGGCATAACCAATAAACTCCTCGAATATTTAGGACCAATTGCCAAGACATTCCTTCTCCACATCTACAACCAGAGCTGGCAGACAAGCATAGTCCCATCGGTATGGAAGGAGGCCCACATCCAGCCCATCCTGAAGAAGGGAAAAGACATTAAAAAAAAACTGGCAGTAATGAAAAAGCTAGCGGGTACCACTTGGAAAGCAAATACAAGAATCCTCAAGCAAGTCTATACAGGCGCAGTTAGACCAACCAAGTGCCCGGACCACAGCAGCAAGAACAAGCAAAGAGGAGCTAAACAAGGCTGAAAACATGAGTCTGAGAATCACCCTCGGAGCCATGAAAACCACCTCTATCAGAGAAATGGAAAAGACAGCCGACATAGAACACAGGAGACAACTTACAACTCTAGTTCACTTCGAAAAGCTCAAGAGACTACCAGACCACCCACTGCGCAAAAAAAAATTTAAAAATTCAAGAAAGGACAAAGAACAGACTTAAAAGACAAAGCTGCGATCACCTCGCAAGGGAACTTCACAAAAAAAAAACAACGTTCAGACTTACTGGAAACCGAAGCCGCAAATTGCGAGAAACTGGCGCCTGAACCATAGGCATCTGGTCTGGACTGGCCTAAATTTATTCTGGATGTCCCAGGCATCATTTCAAATGGCAAACAAAGAAAGACACAACAAAAGACCATGGCTCTAGCGGTGCTGGAAGAGACATATCCCAGCACCTCATGGATCCCGGCGTACACAGATGGTTCAACTACAGATGCAACCAAAAATGGAGGCAGTGGAGTCTACATCACCCAACAACAACACAAACACACTTTCAGTTGCCGCGTGTGACATCTGCACTAACTACAGGACAGAGGCCACTGCAGGGCTAGCAGCAGTCCAACATTTCACAGCTCAGGACCAAACTGGTCGTCATATTGTGATCCTCAGCGATGCCACATCCATCCTCCAAGCCCTTTCTAGTGATAAACTGGACCAACAAATCACAGATCTGAGGACCAATATCAGCACTCTGGCCGGGAAAGAAGAACTTGTCCTGCAATGTATACAAGCCGACTGTGATATTACTGATATTTATGGAACTGAAAAGGCAGATGATCTTGCAAAAAACGGGAGGCAGCCTTCCACAGTCTCACACACCACAAAGCCAGAAGGTGGCCAAGACTCTCCTAAAGCAGTGTTTCAAAAAGGAATGGAGGATGGAAAATGAAGGATACCAGCCTGACAGCTTAATTGCCCTTGACAGGACGGAACAGTCTATCATCTTCAGACTGAGAACAGGACACTGTGGTCTCAAGGCTCACTTCCACAGAATTGGTGTTAGAGAGAATGCCTCCTGTGACTATGGGCTCAAGCAGAGTGAGCGCTGCTTGGAGACCACTTGGACGCTGCTTGGAGGCCCCAAAAGGGGCGAGCAAGGGGAGAGGCGAGCATGCGGCCTGGAGGAGACAGAGTGGAAGCCACTCACTGGCCGCTCCCCATATCCGAGCAAGATGGACGAAGAAGGAATCCTTCAATTAATGATTTTGTATTGGTTACAAAAACGAAGGTTAAACAGACGCCGTTACTGGGTGCACACAATTCACCAGTACCGTTCTACGTATGGCGAATACCTTCATTTAATGATGATGAAAAATGTCTTTCGTACATAAGGATTAAATCATCTACGGCAGTTATCAGTGCTTCAACATCCATTTTGGTTTTGTGAACAGTAGCCTACAGTAGATCTAGAAACAACACACAAATAATATGCTACACGGCACTACACGCACACTGAAATATATTGAGCCTGTGGCGTTTTGGGGCGTGAAAGGGGCGAGAAAGTTAGTGCAGCACTAAACTACCACGCTGCAAGTTTTTTGGGACCTCCATGGTGCCTCTGTGGTGAGAGGGAGTGGCTAGCAAGGGGCTTTCACTCCGTCTTACGCAACGCATTTCTTGTTGTCTTAATTTTGGTCGCTGCAAAATGGTGCGAGCAGGGGGCGGCCAAGTGGAAGTGGCCTCCAAGCAGCGCTCACTCTGCCTGAGCCCTAAGAGTGAGCAGAATACTACAGTCGAAACCTGATATAACGGGCTGTGGGACCAGAGCAAAATCCCTGTTATATCAGATCCCTGTTAAATCAGATAACCACGGGAAATAAGCAAACACGGTTTGTTGTTGTCATCACTTTTGATCTAGAAGCTTCCTTGCAAATTGTAAACAATGCTGGACGCCAGTGCATCTTGTTAAGTATGGTCATCCCTTTTATTTGTCTTCTGCAAAGGGGACCATGGTAGTTGGCCAGTGTGGCATTTAGTATGCCCTGTGGTAGTCAGCCATGGTCCAATTGGACCAATAGTGCGCCCAGGAACTTCTGTTTTGATAAACTGTAATAGAGATTCTTTCTAAGAAGTTTAAACGCCGCCATGTTCAGTAATGCAATCCCTTTGATTGTCTTCTGCCATATGAACCCCGGCGACTGGCCTATATGGTTTTTAAAATTTCCTGGTTGGCCATGGCCAGGAATGCTAGTTGTCATCACTTTTATATTGATCATGATGGATGGCTCCATACGGAAACAGTGCACAGCTGGAATAGCGCAAAAACGCCCCATAATAGTACTGTGCTGCTTAGACAGTGTATATCAAATACAGATCATGTCTTACATGCATTCAAGCTCATATTTTTCGTCAGTACATTGCAATAAACGTAAATAGACATGGTCTACTTTAGATTGCTTTCACACTAAGCTAGCATTAGTTGCGCTAGCCTCGCTCGCGTGATGGTGTTTTCGTTCACTGGACTGCACTGCATAATGAGTAATGCTAGACCTACCTGCTAAAGTACACAAGAGCTACAATCCACTTTTTTTTATTACTTGACCATGTCTCGGTATCCCTGTTATAACCAGTTTGGCTTTCGTGGGGCCCTGTTATGGCCGATATATTTTACTAAAGATAAAGAGGGAAAAAAATGGGGATTTGAAAAATCCCTGTTATAGCCGGATCCCTGTTATATCAGGGCCTGTTATAAATGGTTTTGACTGTAGATATTAAGGGATATTTAGATACCAACAATACAATTGGCCAGAACAGAGAAAGTGCAATTTATAAAATGACTAAACAAGAATTGCCATTGGCTGCACAGATATTCCAATGCATCGTCATTGATACACTTGACTGTTTGATTACAGAGGCGTGGTTTGCTTCTTCCTTGCAGATGGTGTCTGTAAAGAGGGCCACACTCATGCTCTTGTACCAGATAATGTACCAATACTACATAAAACACTTAGTGAAATCATAGGCGTCAACAGTTTTCAGCAGTTCATTTGGTCTGAAATGATCTCCGGTTCAGTTCTTGCACTCCTCGTACTGGTTGATTGAATGACAAAACTTTTGAATTGAAAAAAAAAAAAAAATCGGGTTGGCACACTCTACCTCATGTCCTTAGTCCGGACATTGTGGTTTTGCCCAGAAATAAAATTTTAATGGAACATAGATTTTCGTTGCGATTGTGGTGGTCAGGGTTCAAAGACAGCATCTAGGCGATTTCTTGAAATAAAGCCGAATTTCGCACTGAAACCAAACTGCATCAACTCACTGACTGATCGACAGCATCTCTGACATGCATTTCAGTCTCCACACTTAAAGTCCAGTGTGTTGTAACAGTAATAATAGTGTATTATTTAGAAGGCAGCGTGGCCGTGTGGTTTGTGAGTCGTACCCAGAAACTGAAGACTATGAACTCTTTTAAATAGGCTTGTGTGTTCGACTCGAGGGCCCGGCAGCTAATGTTGAGGCGTCTTTTGAAAAGACATTTCACTTCCCTTTCCCCACTGGACTCAGATGCAAATGAGTACCTCGCTTTAGAACCTGGGGGGATGGGAGGGGGCAGGGAGTTGCACCGCACCTTGGGCGAGCAGCAGTGACTCTGTTATGAATTTAATTTGTAATACAGCTGTATTATACATAAATAACATATTGTTCTATGTGTGTGTATGATGATTGAGATGTATAACTGTTTGGCACTGTGAAACAATTTCCATACTGAAATAAAAATTATATATATCATTTTCACTTTTTTTTTCATTTTATTATTGTATTAGTTATTAGGCAGATAATGAATTAAGCCAGTGACACGTTTTCTCCGGCCTCTTCTTATGCATACACTGAGAGTGTATTTTATTTTTTGCTGTCTGCTTTTGACGAGCTGTTTTTGTTTTGAAAATCTGCGGCTAAAAAAAAAAATATCTGCATACCTATCAAAACTTATGCCGGTATGATTGTACAGTACAGATATATTATACAGTATCATCATAGTATATATGTAGAATATATATATATGCCTGTTCTCACTGAATCTACACCTCCTGCTCCTCTTCTCTCCCCCTTTTATCCACACGCCACTACACTACACCACGTGGCAAGCACCACCGTTGCCGTAGGGGAAAGCAGGATGAACTATCCTCAACCCGTCAGTCAGTTCCTATCCCGAGGCCAGCATCAGCACTACATGATCAGGCTACAACACTGTAATTTTCATTTCCAATGTCCCTCCGAGACAAGGAAGTAATCCGCGGTGCTGGCCCCTGATAGGTGGCTTTTGGACTGCCTACTTTCTCCTGGTTGGTCAATTAGCCAAATCATGGCACCCGAGGCCCATATTTCAATACCGGAAATCAAAAGAAAATAAAACGCCTAGGGCACATGACAGCTCTCTTTGCACGCTAACACTTTTGACTGTGAATAGCAAGTCTGGATTATACCGCTACAAAAAAAAAAAAAATTCTCAGTGTACTACCACTGCTAAAAAAAACAACACCAAAAACTATCGGATTCCACAAACTCAAAATCTAGGGATTCAAAGCATAATTGCAAGTTTATAAGTGTCTGGGTACAGAGTTAATAAAGCTCCTTGAAACGTTTTTCCAAGACTTTTTATTTTTTTATGAAGCCCTTTCAAAATTCAAAGCCTATAATTTGTGACATGGAAATCAATAATATCTGACAACACTCCTGTGACCGACTGCACTATACCTTCTTCAATGAAACTGGCTGATCTAAATGTACTCTATAAGCAAAACTTGGTATTGATACAAATAAAACAATTAGGAAAACTCAAAAGAGTAATGTGAACTTTGATACATGTATACAGCAAACATGGGGCTTGAGGTCACAGCGAGCATTACAAGTGCATTTTTAAAAATGAGAACACCAGAATGGAAGTCTTATTGTAATTGTTTAATACGTGATGTTGAGGCTTTCCTGTATTGTGTGTCCTTATGTACACAAGATCATCACAAACTTGACATTCCATCTTGATCTCCATAAGAACAATTATGACAAGACCATATAAATGCCTAGAAGGCTTCAACAGAGAAACACACGCAGAAACTGTTTTTGTTCTAAATTTATTTCCATTAAAATATAAAATAAAATCAGACAACAAATTACCCACACACATCTTCTCACATACCTGCCTCACAAAATATACACACACATCTCCAATACAGTCACACACCTCCTCACAAATTTCAGCACTGGACTTTAGATGCATGTCAGCTAAGATAAAGTGGCAAATACATCAGATCAGATACCACAGAGAAAGAGATGGTTCTGGCCTGCACTCCAAATCCAAGTTGACTGAACGCTCTCAAACTCTCTAACAATCATCAAATTCATACAGGCAAACGGCAGTTTGAAATGGAAACAACATTGATGAGAAAATGGGCAATGGATGCTGAAAATACACAACACTGAGAGGAACATACAAATCTGATAGCCACATCCTTGAGACACAATCCAAGATCTTGAGAGAATGTAAACTCAAATTCTGCCATGGCAATTGCTTTGAGATTGGTTTCAAGACAAGAATCCATACTAAATGTAATCAGCTTGATTTAGAATTATTTGCACTTCACAATCTACACGCCACTGTTTGTGAACACCCAATTCTCAATTGTTCAGCATTTGCTCAAATAAGCTAATCCTCATCTGATCAATGGACTCACAAGACTTGAGAAAAATGATCATAATATCACTGCCCTGGTGTAATAACCCTTTACCTGCACTCCCACACCCTCAAATCTCCCAAATACTTTCATGGCTGCACAAGATACACGTACGGCCATGCACTGAAGAATGAGGCAAGTTTTTTTACACTTTCCTGTAAAATTTGAGAGTTGTTATTTATAGGGTTATTGCACTGACATGATGACAGGTCACTCTCAGGACCACTTACCCAAAGTCTTAATTCTAATATATAATATGTGTCTTAGAAAACTTACAAGTTTTCTTGTACTGCTGGGGGCCAAAGCTATCAAGACAGAAATCTCATAATCATGGAATCTGAGTTTCATGATGATTCTTTTGCAAAAACCTCTCAACATCACTTATGATGATAATGTATGATACGGACTGAACACAACAACTTGGCAATGCTTTAGTGGTGTAACACTCCTGCTTCTAATCAGTACAAAAGGATTTATATATCCCGAATTTAAATCTGGTTAATCCATTAAAAGTCAAATGAGGCCTTTCACCTAAGTAAGGTGAGCTGGTTATTACTTTAAAGAATCAAGAACAACTACTGGCATACTCTCCTACGCTCATCTCACTGATGATAGAGGCATCGACTGATCTCTACTTGCTAAATCTTATGAAACTTTTACCAAGAAAATACCCACAGGAGTCTGCACCACAAAGGCGGCATGCCAAAGGGAGAAGATGAAAACAATACTGATGACAAATAATGACAATGATGAAATGAATCATTAATTTACAGGTCACATCGGTGGTCCCATTCTTGGCTGTCCAGGCATCCCACCTGAAATGACAAAGGAAAGGAACATGTTAAAATTCAAAAATAAAAAAATATATCTTCAGGCACTGAACATGGGGTGGCATTAAAAAAGATGTGCCACTCATATGACATAGTTTACTGGTAAAGATATGGGAGCTACTTGCTCATACCCAAATAATCCTTAAATTCATGACACTAGATTTTGCTCATCCTGAAATTTGCCATTAGTTCTCAGAAATTGTGCACGATCTTCACAAGGAAGTTGATAAAGTCGAATCCCACATTCGAAGTTGTTTTGAATAGACACATGAAGAAATGAAGTCCCAAAGAGATTCCCAACAGCATGAGGAACCATTATTCTGTCCCCACAGAGAATTGCGGTTGCAAGTTGCTGCAAATTTTTGCAATTTTAAGGCCTAGTTGCAATTTTGCTAATTTCTGCAAAGTTAGGCGTTTTCTACAAATTTGGTGCAAATTTTGCTGATTTTGGCCACACAATCCACTTTTCCTGCCAGTGTTGATATAGTGCATTTCATTTCTACATTTTTGCAACATTTCAGTAATTTTGAGTAATAAACAATACAATGTCGTGGTAAATATTATGAAGTTATGAAGCTTTTTTTTTTTTTTATGAAGCTATTTTTGCAGATTTTGGTGCAATTTTTACCACTTTTTGCATGCAAATTTTGCAATTCTTGATGCAACTTTTGGGGCTTTGAAATGCAATTTTCCACAGGGACAGATTATTCATTAAGTGTGAAGGATTGTTTTTTTTCCAAAATTAATTTTCACAAAATAACATAAATGTTCACAGTTAACATACAGATTATACCCTATCATGAGTGAATGAGCAGGGGGATTCCAGTCTATGTATAATACTGTACTGGAGGGGAACAAGTCATTTCCTTAAGTGCTGAAATACTCTGAACTGGACAATAAAAGGCCATTGTCAGGATCATTACTACAGTGCAGTAGAGTACAGCACAGCACAGATAAGTGACAAGAATGTTCATCTGACAGTTTGAGAAGAATGGTCCCACCAATCATTAAAAATACTGCAGATTATATACATAGCTTCTTGTTAGGATTATGTAACTCTCTGAGGGAGGTGTGGCAGTGGGAGCAGAAGAACAACTGTCACTCAAGATAAACCTCTGCCTTTTTTGTTAATTTATTTTCACTGGGTTCCAACAGTCAGTGACAGCTATGGGCTCTATAGATGCTGTAAACCATTAAAGAAGTCTTGGCCATTGTGGAAATTCTTGTATGTTTGTGAGCATAAAAGAAATGGATTATTATATTGGCCCCAATAGCCAAATAATAACAGGAGCCTGAAGTCTCCTGTACTGTACATAATCAAACTCCCAGCACAAAGTGAAAACAAGCCCCATTTGTTAGATTTCATCTCAGACACTAGAAAATATGATGACTGATTCATGTTCATCCCATTAAAAACATGTCAAGCAAAAACTAAAAAAAAACACACCAAAACTCAAGTTTTATTTCTAAACTTTCTTATCCAACCAATGTAAATTACACTGCCTATGGCAATTTTTATCTATCTCATCTCACCATCCCTGAATTCTTTCTCCTGAGGCACTAATAATGGGGTTTGGTGTGCACTGCCCCTCCACTGCTCCCGGCAAAGGGAGATTATGCTTTCATCTGCCCACCTCCTGTATTGATCCCCCGAAGTTTTTGGTGATCAACCCTGAGGGCACTTCAGCAAGACTTTAATAACAGGAGCCAAGATAGCTGGCTTGGTTTCCAGGCTACTTTTCCTCTCCTATGTGGTGATTCACACCTATATTAACACAACCACTCTGTGATTCTATGATCTTTTTCTTCTTCTTATACCTTGGATCTGCAACACTTACTGGTGACATGGATTAATCTTTTAAAACATCCACATCTTCAAAAATGCCTATAAGCCTATTGTGAAAGCTGTTTACATGGTCACAACAAGCAATAAAAGTGTTTGCTTGAACCAAAAATATTCTGTGCATGTAAAGATAACTTATAAAGTCGGTATGTTTTTCAATTAACGACTTCATTCTGTACAACTGGAGTCAGCATTATGCATGCGAGTCTGTTTTGCACTGTGGCTAGTAAGATAAGGATACAAATTTCAAGTTTTATAAACAAAAATAACTTCTAACTTTGTTTCTCAGTGAACAAATATTAACATTGTAGTAATGGGTTGGCTATGTGATAATGTAAGTAATGACATGTTCCACTGAGCAGAGAGCAAAAACATCAATACTATGCTCTTGTTTCCTGATCTGAAGCGCTCATGCCTTTGGAAATTTTCTCCTTTGGCTACATATAAACACAGAGAACAGAATCTCTCTCTTCCAGCCAGCCTCTGCACTGGCCTTCAAGTCCTTACCTGAGGTTACTTTAGACTACAGCTGAATACACTCCCAACATTGCTATGCCTTAAGGTTATGTTTGAGCCTTCTTAACAGAGCCCTTTCCCCTTGCCCCCATCCCCTCAGCCCTCCATTTCATTCCCCGCAGCCACATAACCATACAAAGAGAAGACAGAACTAAACAAAAAGAAAATAACCTTCCACCACCCCATTATTACTGCTCATCCCAGAGATTAGCCAGCTTGCCCTTAAAACCTTCATCCATTATCATCTTCTTTCACAGAGCCCCAGGGCTGACAGGTGTTTTCAAAGGCTAACAAGGGTTCCATCAATTCATCTGAACCACACAGCACTGCTTGCTGCCTGTCTACTGGCTTCAGGGTGGTAGCATTGGTGGACTAAATAAGTGGAAGAAGAGAACTGGACCGAAATGAGATCGCCAAAGGATAAATAT
This sequence comes from Ellobium chinense, assembly GCA_033807755.1. Lineage (NCBI taxonomy): Eukaryota > Metazoa > Mollusca > Gastropoda > Ellobiida > Ellobiidae > Ellobium > Ellobium chinense. The sequence continues at coordinate 1,833,796 of JAWQUT010000027.1, read as the reverse complement.
AATGCTATACTGTGGGATTACTTATGATCAGTCTTATCACAAGTAATTAGTTCACCTCCTCTCCCCCCCTCCACTTCACATCTTCTCTCCTTATTACTTCATCATTTTTTTTTCTCAACTTCTTTTCCTTTCTTTGGGTGCCTCACTGACCCTCAGCAACCTCTCTGGTCTATAGGAGCTGCAGAGTACTAGTTATAGCCCTGACCAGCACATACAATGTATTAGTGTCTGTCAGCAGTCGGAATTGAAAAAAGCAGCACTTCTGAAAACCAAGAAAGTTATCTGCCCATACTGACAAAAAAAACCCAACAACAACCCTACTCAGTGTAAAGTATAATTATTGTCCTATGAGCAGTTTCTGGTCTCAATTCTCCCACTATTAAGTTGGGAAGCAGTGTCCTGGTCATGTACAAGGAAGTAAGTGGTGTAGGCACCAGCTGAATCTCCTTAATTCTAATCAATTTAATAGGAGTTTTCACTTGACTACATCACCTTCTAATTTAAGCATTTTCGAACAAAGTAATTTGTATAAAACAATTAGTGCCATGTTATCATATCCTTTTACTGTCCTGTAACATTTGAATTTTCCAGTAGCGTGACAGAGGTGATTGCAAAATCTGGAAATGCCAATTTGGCAGGAAAAAAAAAAACCACCAAAAAACCCCACATATCATAATAATAATACTGATCTTTCAAAAGAAAATGGTGTGGCATGTGATTTGTGTTAAATCATCTTAAGGAAAGACAACATGGTAAATGTCACATGTGCTATTAACTGTATCATGTTTTGTTTTCAGCTACTGTATTATGAATCTCTTTAAATCTGCATTAATTGCTTTGTCTGTCTCCTTACAAGAAAACCCGAGTTTTGACAAATACAGAAACTCAATATTAGATGAGTCATGAAATGGCAAAATGAATCTCGCGAGCATTATATTCTGACTTCTTTGAAGTGACATTTCAACCAGCAATACGACATCTCCTTCCTTCTCCCCATGTCTCTAGAGCACCATAATTAATTCAACTCATTCCCACCGGCAACAAAATATATGTGACTTAATGCTCTTTTGACTGCGTCAAATCACCCCTTAACAGCCTATTTGTCTGAAGAGCCACTAGCGCTCTTTTTGAGGAAAACAAGTGACAATTCTGATGCCTTATGACGCAAGCAAGAAAATGTTTAACATAACAAACAAATTTTTTTGCCTGTATGTGGATATCATAATGCTGAAAAGACTGCAAAATGCCCAGACTCAAAAACCTGTGATAACCTGATTTCATCCAGATTGGCACTTAGCACAATCAGGATCTCAAAGGGCAATATACGGGTAGGTGTTCTAACTTCCCGTAAAGAATCTAATTTCAGCCTAATAATGACTTGTAGAGTACATCAGAGAATTAACCACCACTGTATACTTCCAAGAAAGTAGAAGCCATAAAGGAACTAATCACTGTCAATTCATCAATACATTCACCTCATACACATCTAAGAAGCCCTGTATTCTCAACCCCAGTAAGGACAATCAATTTCTTCGAAGAAAAATTTTCATACATGGGCATTATAGCATAAATAGTTTGAGGAGGCTGCTATCCTCTCTGACCCCCCCCCCCCC
>JAWQUT010000027.1:1817485-1832170 GCA_033807755.1 Ellobium chinense | reverse complement strand
CCAGTAAATGTGGTATGTGAATAAAGGTAGCTGAATGATGTTTTCATTGTTTAAGAGATGGCTTTATTTCTATATTGCTTGAGAAATGGCTATATGTTGAAATCTAATGTGGACTGCCCTGTTAAAAGTAGAAATTTCAGACTAAGAGGCAAAGTCCATGTGAATTCTAATAAAGCAGTGAAAGTTTCAGAGAATTTCATGAAGAGCGAGTGGCATCCTGAAATGATGTGATCAACAAAAATTATTTTGCGGCCAAAATGAAACCTTCACAAGATTTTGGATCTCTGAATCTTTTTTTTTGCGTGTCTCTTGGATTCTTGGACAGACTTTAAATGGCATTCTCAGCGCTGCTGACAATTTCAGATTTCTGAAAATTCTCCGGGGTGCGGCATCCCTGAATCAGGCTGGCTAGCAAATCTTGAAACATGCAAATGACATTTTCTTTCCCCGAAGCTGAACTAAACCTCTAAACATTGTAAGAACACCATCATATTATTATACCATCATGCCATGTTTTATCCAAATTAAACGATTTGCATCTTCAATTTAGCCACCCCCCCCCTAAAAATACACTGACGCATGTCAATCTCCTCTTCATTTTCCCGCACCCCAAAGTTTGCCTTCTTTGAGAAGAAAAAACTAAATCCTTTTAAAAATTTACAAATCATCTCCTCAACTTTATGACGGGGGGGGNGGGGGGGGGGGACCAGAAAAGAAACGGCCTTCACCAACTCGTACAACCTGGAGAAAACATCAGAGACAATCTCTTGAGGCAATCAGGTTTCTGGGTGACCATTCACGTTTCCTTTTTGTTTAACTTCTATACTGCCACCATTTGAATAACAGCCACACTGAAAACAGCAAACTGCCTTACCCAAAAATCTTATAGGAGGTTTCTCAAGAATTTTGCAGCTGATGGTAGACTTCACAAAATTTCTTCTACTGAACATAATTTGTATTTTTCATGAGCTCTGGTGAAAGTAATGGACTTGGAACCAAAGTAGAATGTTTTCTTTGTATCTTGACCCAACAGAAAAAAAAATAAATTACTTGTTCAGAGCGCCTGCCTTTTTCAGGAACTAATGACAATGTTTTACTGAAGTTTGACGAAATCTTAGGTTTTATTTGATAAATTTTTGTCTTCCTGGTTGAAACCTGTTTGAAAATGTTGGGACAGCAAGACCCAAATTCCTTAAAGTGCGACTAAAGTGCTAGAAAAATGTGATTTCCAACAGTTTTCAATATTTTCAATATCAAGTTTTAGATCAAAAGCCATCATTTTTGCTAAAAAATAATATTTCGAAATTAATTTTACAACTTTTAACCTATTCTGAAATTGTAAGAAAATTACTAGTTATTTTCGACATTTTGCGAAACCGCTGAAAAGCACCCGAAAAACCGTACTGGAAACGTCACGTCAGCGTGGAAGTTGTGGTGTTTTCGATCGAGAAAAATGGCAGCACCGGTCGAGCCGTATCAGTTCGAGCCTCTGCGCCAAAAAGCAGATGACGAGGATATAATTGAGGAGAAGACTGTTGGACCACCAGTTCAGGAATGGTAAGCAAGCATTCTCTTACAGTTTAGCTCTCTGTATTGTTGACCAAGTGCTAGTCTAGACTACTCTCAATTTAGCAGACTAGTCTTGATCTAGATCTAACTTTGCTAGCATGCATGTCCACATCAGTGTTTACTTAAACAGATGCCTCCACGTGCTGTATGGTGTCTTCTGTGGATCCATCTTTAGATTTACAGTTTACCGCACAACAATAACCCATTGTTTCCACGTGGGAACGAGCCCTACTGAGTGCAGCGCTACGCATAATAGCCTTGAGCCGTGTACAGCGGTGTTGGTGATGTCACGCATTTCTGGCGAGGCGAGCAGCGGTGACGCTAACACAGGAGGGCATGGGCATGTGTTAATTATTTGTGATTTCTTCGAAACGCGTTAGATTTGATGGGTTTGAGATGCTCAGTAGGAAGTTTGAATCACTGATGCATGTTAAAATAGTAATTTCACAGGATTCCGTGCACTACACCATAAAAGTACTTTAGTCGCACTTTAAAGGTGGTCAAGCACATCTAAATAAATTTTCCGTTTTCCAGTACTCTTTCTCTCTCAGAATTATCTCTGGTGTCCACCAAACCAATTTCATGAAGAAAGAGCATTGTTCTGTTACCACATTTAGACTATGTTTTATGACGCAATGAGGGCTCGAGTGACCGAGATTTGTTCCTTGTATCAAGAGTTACTCCCCTTGCCCAAGCAGCAGAGGCTTGGGGAAAAAAAAAAAAAGATGACGTCAGTCAAATTCTAGCTGCTACAGACACCTCTCTCTGACCATGTATTATTCAGCTTTCTATTAAGGTTGTGACTGTCCAAATTCAAAAGTAAAGTTCAACCATGCAAGCCAGGTAAAGTATTCTGCATTTTTATTGCCGTAGCATATTTTTGGTTGACATGTCTGCTGCTTGCAGTGGAATTAAAAGATCCCTACTAACATTTTATCTCCTGTTTGCAGAACGCTGCCTAGACAGTTGGGCTAAGCTGCTAGAATGTATCTGATATAAGCTTATGGCTGCCAAATACGCTGTAGGTGTAAAAAGTTAGATTCTGCATAATTGAGACAGGAAAAATACTGGAAAACGCAATATCTTTTTTGATGTGCCTGTCTAGGGCAGGCAGATGATTCACATCATGTTGACAGACACTTGAAAGACTGTTTATTTGAATAATAGGGTAGCATATTGTTCAACATAGTCTGGGGGATGATTCCAATTTTTCTTTAGGTGAGCACAGATCTTCATAATAAGAGGGCTACAGAACTGACTCCACTGATTAATGTTCGGATTCAAATAAAAAGGTTTGTGACACCTAATAGAAGAGCAAATCACTCATAGTGTACAACCCAATTAATCCGCTAATATATAAAATCCCCCTTTTTTGGGGCCTTGCCAGACAGTGTTAGGGTGTAGAAATATGTAAAATGACCTGTGATCTAAGTAAAGCATCCAATTTTAAAGTTTCAGGTACAATTTGAGCCTTGTAGATAAAAAAATAAAATGTGTAGGCCTATGTATTCACACACGGTCAAAACAAGCCAAATGAAAAGTTGGGGACCAAATCAGAATTTGAGGTGCTCTTTTTCGAAAGACACGTTGACCCCCCTTTTTCTTCCCGTTAAAAAATCGGGCAAAAGAAGTACGTTAACCTCCATGGAAGAAATTTCCCCAAATCAGTGGTATATATTGAATAACACAGAATGTTAATAGGGCCAACAGAAGAAAAAAACAATAGGTGTCAAAGACCAAAATTACTGGTTCCAGCCAAGGGCAAATACCTGTAAGAACTCTCAAGAATGATCTCAGCGTTCTGATTATCTCCCTTTTCATGATTGCTGAAATCAGTTATTCTTATTTTAAAATTGGGTGCATTCAATATATTATTATGTCCTATGTCCCTTTTTTTAATCATAAAAAAGGTTCAGAAGTCTTGCTAGCCTGTGAATCATTTTGATGTACATACAGGTCTGCAAATATACTGAAGAAAGAACAAAACCAGGTAGGCAGTAGGCACCACACGTGTGCTAGGATGTTTGTCAGAAATGATCAGATACATAATTCAATGGCAAAGCCGTCACACTCATACTTATATCCTTAGATCACCCCAAATTTTAGGTGTTGGGGTGTTTTTGAAAATTTATGCCTTTTCCAAGACCAAATGAAAATTATGGCCCACAATTTGAGTTCGTGAATTTATAAAATCCAGGGATATCAAGCGTGATTATTGATGTCCCCTGCAACAACTTCATCCTTCACTGGATTTTGAGCTCAGTGCTGGCTGCTCCTTAGTCAACCATACAGCTCATCTGTGCAATGGAACATGGGGCTGATAAGTTTGTCAGGAAACCTTACCTCGCATTACAGGCATTGGTCCTGGTCCCCTTGGTGGCACACCTTGCGGCCTCATGTTGCCCTGACCCATCATCATTGGACCACCTCTCCCAGCTGAGAAATAAATATAATGTGAATTAATTATCTCCTTAAAATCTAATTTGCAAGGAAAGTCAAAATCACAGGGTTAAGATACCTGCTTACATGAAGTGGTGGCTGATAATAATCAGACTCACTCATAATGTCCCTTTGAAATATGGAAAATGTGGAGTCTTACAAAGCTGACAACTTCACTCTCAACTTTCAAATATAGCATAACTCAAGACAAATAACAGTGCATTCTCTGAAATCTTGGTTAACCAAAAAAGAAAATCCCCAGGAACCTATTGTAAAATTCTAAGTGATGTGGAAAAGTGATGAAGAGAAGGAAAAATAAATGAGCTGTTGCTGTAGCAAATTTCCCTCCCCTTGTCCACTGGTAGTCTGGCATGTGGAGGTTAGGTTGGATGCATGGTGAATATTTTGTCTCTTGCAGGTAATGACAATGTACACCAATGTCCAACAACACAAAACGCTATGACCAGTCAATGTTGATGAAGCTGTGACCTAGAAACAATACTATCTCACATTTCTTTGGTTTTATCCCTTATATTGTACTCCAAAAGGACGACATAAAACTTGTCTAACCCATCATGATCAGCTAGTCCCTTCCTTTTTGTGTTAAAAGAGTTCTAGAGTGGTTTGGAAGTTTGCATGCAGTAGTGATGGATGTCCCACAGAATTGTACCGGCTTGTTAGATACGAACAGAATTGCAACAGCATATTAATTTTTGAGTGACTTTCCAAGAATTTTCCAGGTAATCAAACACTTTTTTCATGATAATATTATAATTAAAATCACAACATATCAACATTTATCACAATGTCCTGAATTTTCTGGATTTCATTTTGATTCTTGCATGGCAGAGTATGTCTAGATGAAAGTGAAAGACTGATCAAATACTTATGAAATTACTATGACAGTGGGCCATTTTGTTGAGTTTAAGCTTTTTCCACATCTGGAAACTTTCCAGGGTATTCCAAATCTGTGACAACCCAACATTTTTATCCCTGTTTATTTTTTTAACATCCACCGTATCTCTGTATCAAGCTGACCAACTACTGTCCCGGCACCTAATAAATGATGACCCCCTTTCTAATGACTGGGTCAAGCTGACATCAAGAAAATAATGCTACTTGCTTTTATCCTTTAAGAAACAACCCAAATATTCTTGAAAAAACATGGCATCTCACAGCTTATGGGATTACAAAATAAATTTAAGTTGAGAAAATTTATCATGTCCCTCCTTTTTTATGTCCACTCCAATCCACACAGCTGCTAACAAAATTTTTCCCAACTGATGCAATAAATCCTGCTCTTGACTAGGTGTTATTATTTTCTCGTGTTTTTGGGCACAGTGCATTATTCTATTCACAGTGCTGTGATTTCGCGACAGAGGACTAGGACTCTGTATAATGTGCCCTCAGCAGCCCTGAAAAAGCCATGAACATTCATGTTACAGTTCTGCAGCTTTTGTGGCTGCTTGTTATTTAAGAAGTCTGAAGAGACTTTATGTCATATTCAGCTTAAGCTTTTTTTATAGTTAAAAACCAGATATGATCTAGATATGTGCATTTACAGTAGGTACCAGCAGCTACCGGTAAACGAGCTCGCTCGCGGGGGAAAATTCGGGGAAATTGCTGAAATCGGTCATCTTCACCGCTTCACTACATTTGTTGTGTTGATGTATGAATAAAAAAAAATATACCATTGAAAAGCTTGTTCCTTTGTCTTTTTAACTATGTAACGTATGCCAATATTGTCTTTGTCAGAATACTTTGTTATATGAGTTATTATGAGGGGGGGTCTAAGCGGTCACGCGCTGGGCGAGAGCCATCATAGCCAACCCGACAGACCCCCCTCTTCGTTTATCGATCGTCGCTGTGTCACTAAATATAGTAACGACGTCATGTTGGTTTCATTTTGAAGAAGACATGCAGGGCTAACTTTCGATACCAGTATCAGTTTCGTATTCCTAAAACTTCTACTTTTTCCATTTGATTGAAAATTTGGTAATTTTCAAGTAATGTTTTCATAATTTTGTGTTAAAATCTGATGGCAAGACGCATACCAGTAAATAGTCCATCCATTTCCCTTTAATTAAGTACTAAATACGTGAACAAAGCTAGCTTTGCGAGACAGCGAGACCCACTAAGAAAACCATACCCGAAATTCAAGATGCGCATTTTGAGCCATCGCTTCGGCCACGCTTGTGTGCGGTCAGCGCTCGAGGTACCGATAATATCGATAGCCATCTCAGCTTTAGAAATCGACAAGGGAGCCTATTAAAGTATCAAAACATGGAAGCATCCTTTTAAAATTAATTATATTTTACATGATTATCAGTATTTTGCTGCATTGATGATGCGAATCAATGATTTTTTATGTTGAAACACAGGTTCCCTGGCACAGGTTTTAGACAGTCACGCTTTGTCCATTGAGGCCATTTGTCATGATGATCTATTTTTTTTTTCTCTTATTTCCTCCACAAGAATGTGATTCTAGATAATTTTAACCATTCATTAATCTATTTTGCTTGACTTTTATCGCTTTCATGGCCTAAATATGTTTGTATTGCTCATCAAAAGGGGCAGGGGTAGTATACAACACTGACCGAAAGTCTGTTACCGGAGATTTCAGCCTAGACGTCTAGTTCTATGTCTAGACTGGTCTAGTCTCTAGAGTCTAGAGACAATGCCCACTGCCATAGCCTAGGCTGCCCTAATCAGACCTAACTTTAAGTAGGTTGTTTAGTGCAAGTCATTTCATACCCACACAGCTGGTAATAGTGTGGACTGAAAAGCTGAATGTTTTCCCTTATCTACAGTAAAGATCTAGACTTTAGATCTTGATTCAAGACTACAACAATACATAACATACAATAACAATGACAAGTGAAACTAGTCTAGATCTATGCTGACTCCGTTTACTTACATTTACGAAATTATTGTTTCATATCTAGACTAGTTTAATCATCCCAAAGATACGGTGCTAAATTTGACATATAATTTGTCCAGTTTCCTATTACAGTAGATGATGGTTAAAATGAGAGTCTGTGGTTGTGGGCCCCCTCACCATTGTCTTCTGTTACTGTATCATAGTTCTACGGGCACTTTCCATTTAAATATGACATTCTATAAGCATAATCAGCCTATATTACATTTTTAAATTCTAAGTGTCTGTGACTGGTAATTTCTGTACTTCAATTTTACATTTCAAATAATGATATTTGATAACAACAGTTACATGCATTTGTACAAAGGGGAGGTTTTTTTATATGTGTTCACAGATTGTTAGGGCTTGGGCTTGGTTTAGGTTCAGAATAAGGGTTAGGATGATTACTGACTATTTTGAAAAAGCAAAATGTCCCAGTTTATGTTGGCTCTAGCTAAAATAATAGTCTATGTGCTTAGTATAAAATATCTGAACCTTGTACTTGTGAACATAAGTGGAAATTCCTCCATGTAATGTGGGTGCACTAAATTTTAATGCAAAACATTCTTTCTTTCTTTCCCTTTGTTGTCCTATCCATTTAGCCACTTAGCCTGTCCTGTTCATGATACAACATGGCAAATGACACTGACGGCGCGTTCGACACGATCCATCGTTATCTATCTGCCAACAGTGCGAGACGTTACAAATCACATTCTCCTGGAATTTTGTAACCTCCAAAAGTCCTATACCTGGGCTAAGCTGTACAGCATAGCCTCCCAGCTTGAATGCTTTCAGTCTGCAGGAGTCATAGAATCACAGTTCAAATGCAATTTTTTTAAAAAAATCCATATATTTTGCAATTTTTAGCTTCCATTCTTTTCCAGGAGTTTTGCAGCTCAAAATGGATGAAATAATAAGATTCTGCTTGAAAAGACCTTTAAATTGTTATATAGGTTTATATATCTGACTACAAAACTTCCAGAGATTCATCCATTTAAGTGCAGTGACTTTGCATAACTGTCAAGTTTCGTCATGCAAAATAGCATGATTGGGCTACTTTGGGACTCTTTATCTCGGTCAATTCTGTGTTTTCATGTCTGAAAAAAATTGAGCTTACTCTGTGCATATCTGACTTTCAATCTGAGAGAAATATGTCATCATATTCAATGATTATTTATGACACTGTCAACCCCTGAACTTGACTATTTTACCTGAACTGATGAGTGTGTCGCAGTACATTTCACTATTTGCCAAGACATGTAAACAGGGAACGCATGAATTGTCTTGCTCCATATTTTTTTCTTTCAATCTATATATACCTGACTATGCACTAGTGAAGTATTTCTGCTGTATCTTTATAAAATGTTAAGTTATGGCCTTACAAAAATGCCATATTGTGCAATATTGCATAATGCGGACCACGAGGCAATGTTTGAATATCAATATCTCAATAACCGTTAGAGCTATTGTGTTCATATTTCACCCTGATCTTATTGACCAATTACACTATAGATTGCCACTCTTAAATTTGTGCTAGATGAAATCTGAAAATTTGGCTGCTGGTACCTATTTACAGTTCTCTTTTGTAGACTAATAAAGCTACTGACCAATGCCACCACACACTGTCAGCTTATTCATACTCATACCCATTGGTGGTGGTGCTCCCATTCTTTGCTGTGGTGTCATCATCTGCTGTGAAGGACCCCCAACACCCCGGGCAGGACCCTGTAGACCTGGAGCAGCTCCCATGCCCCCAGCGCCACCCATACCACGTCCAGCAGCCCTGCCTACACCTGGTCCTTGGCTGGCACCTGAAAGTGGAACCCTTGCAACACCTTCCTGCAAATGTCATGAAAAAATGCATTTTGTCAACCCAGTGATAATGGTAAAATGTGAGATTCTTCACTGCCCATGGATAAATGCGAATAATGCAACTCACTATTGTAATTTACTTCTAACGGACTTCTGCTATTATTAGTTTACATTGTGTCACATACTGATAGATTCAATCACCAAATTTTGTTTTCAAGATGCACAGAAAATGAAATGCATGCATTATTATGCCCATCAAATAGTTGGGTTAACTCAGTATAAAGAAACCATATCTGCTGCCTGAGGTGTGAAATTAAGCCAGCATATAGGCATTATGTATTGCAACAATGTGACTGTAATCAGAAGGCATCTATGTGAAGGATGCAGACCTACATCTAACAAATGTGGCGCAAAATTTTTGCTATACTGATAATGGAATATCGGTCTTTGCAAACTATGAATACTTTGATAACTGTACTATAACAGATGGGGTGAAAGAGTAAAAGCCAACCCTGTAAATGGAAATTCAGGCTTGTAAAATATAGGAAATTGGATGCCCTAGCGTCAAGTGGCTCCCTCAAAATGTATACTGCGTACATTGAAAATGGCACGAAAAATTGTCAATCTCCTTTTCCAGCAGATGAAAGCCAAAGTAAGCACAATTTATACTGTTTATTGTAAAACATATTGTATAAGAGCAAATTCTTATGATTCTGAGAACATTTTCCTGTCACAAACTGGGGCTATGCGAGGTCAGTATATAATAATGTAATTCCTTTTAAAACAGGGATTCATAAAGGAACGTGCTATTAAGCCTGAGCATATACTTTACATTTCTAGTAAGGAAAAAAAACAACAAAAAAACATCAAATTGGTACCTCAGCAGCTGGTGGTCCTTCTACTGTCATGGAGACAAGATGCTCACCACGCAAAAGCACCAGACCCAACACTCTCTTTTCCTCACGTTCGTTCGACTTGACATTTTTAGGTTTTATTTTGCGGAACTCGTCACAGTCTCCCAAAATCAAATTCATGTGTTTATCAAATGCCTTGAATGTGCCTATGAAGATGCGTCCATCTTGCAGCTGACATCGCATCCTGTAGTTGATGTGCTGCAACATCTTTGAACTCTTTCCGGTAGACTGGTGAGAAGAAAAAAAAAGGAGACAGTACTGAATCTGAGCAAAGGCAAAAATACTAAATGATATAATAATTTGTTAAGTTGTACTAGATAAGAAGGTAAAAATCAAGAATGTGAGCTGTCATATTCCAGATTCATCCTCCCACAGATCATGTTATGCAATATTCACATTACATATTTATACTTACTATGTGCAGAATGAGGGTAAACGTTATCTGATCGAAACCATTGTCTGCCCACTTAAAGGGTGCTCCATAACAACAGTCCCTCAAAATGTTTGTGATAGCGTACTGCCTCTGAATACATTATTTACATGCTTCACTGGTAACACTGAAATGAATGTATCCTGTCTAAAGTGGCGATTTTTATCAATCTTATGACAGTATGTCCCAGGAAGAGAAAATCTGAAATCTGGCAAAGAGGAAGAACCCTGTTGATGATGTATAAATGGGGAAACACTGACAATTATTTTCTCTTATTGTATGTACTTGTATGTATGCAGCCTCTCCACCCATCTTTAATTTGTAGGCTAATACTGAACAGGAAAGAATCCTCAGATACACGCAGCAAGATGCCATTACCATTATGCTGTAAGCACAAGACCAAGACCAAATGCTCAGTGCTAGGCTAAATGCTATTGTAATAGGCTCTATGCAGTCTGTGTAACTGAATATGTACTCGACTGTTCAGTTATTATGTGAACCCTGCTCATTGGGTCAGAACAGAATATTTGTTTTCTCATTTCAATGTGATTTATATAGGTTTGATCATCCTAACATACTAGGTGCGACCAGTGGGAGGGGAGCTAGTAGTGGCAGCAATATTTAGGGTACTTAGACTAGACAAGGCAAGGCTAGACAGTGCCAGTTTACAGCAGTTTCCCAGAAGACGGCCCACATGACGTAGTAGTGGTTAATTTTTGTTTCTGAGTCACCCTTTGTTCTCTCAGTCTGATTTGTGTTTTGTTTATCAAATTCTTCATCTATGCTGGTAGCTAGAGAAATATCTTAATAGCTGTGCATGGGAAACCGAGCGAGCACGGCAATTTGATGTATAAAATAACCTGACTGTACATCCCGCTACACTGCTACAGACCTACACTTTCACACCCACGGATATTCTAGAACCTTTATTATATTGGGATTAAGAGATGCATTGACTTTTGAGAATAACAAACCAAAATAAAAAACAAAACCACGGATTTTTAACAGTGACACTTCCCAGTTGTGCAGACACAAGATTATTCATACTGTGTATAGGTTTTGGTCTAGACTAGACTAGATCTACAGTCCCACATTCATAGCATCACAACCTAGATTTAGAGTGACAGTACTAGTCATCAGCGGATTAGTCATCAGCGTACTATAGAGGTTTGGTTTAGCCTCTGAATAGTGAAACTTTCGTTCAGCTGTGAGAAAACTCACTTCGTCCACCATGTCCGTGTAAAGATCACATTACCATTGAAGACGGTGACTTTTGTTTGTTTGCAGATGCTATATATTCTAGTGACAGCTAGGATGTTGCCGATCACTGTATTTGGTGAAAATTGAAAATTTAAAACTAAAGAGTATATCTGCCGGTAAGTTTCATACAAAGGGTAGAGAAATATATCATCTGTGGTAAATACCAGAACTTTACTTTGAATATTAAATTCTTGCTATGAAAACATTGTTTTTCTACCCGTACTTTCCTACCGGACCCATGTTCGTCTCTTTATAATGGCGATACCGTACACATCGGCCTTCGATTGGTAGTACTTACCTCAGCATAACTTTGCAAATAATAAACACAACCAAGCAAGTGTGCCTAATTTTATTTGCATTTCATAATGTATGTACTATGACTACTAGTAATCGCGCACAAGTCCTGGTTTTTGTTGCAAAAGCCTATGCCGGAGATTGGTAGTCTAGTGTTTGGCCCCAACAAAGTGACCCAAATCGCTATTATTTTATTAAAAGTATTGAAAAACAATTTTTTAAATCCATGCAGGTAGGTAGAGTGCCAGTAACATCACACTCACAGTTTTAGGAGTAAGGATTAATACTGTTATGAAATCTAGGGTAAAGATATTCCATATCTTACTCTGTTTACTGGAGTACGAGAATTTAAAACATGCCAGCCGCATGCAGACGACCAGCATGGACACTCTAGTCTAGTCTCTAGATGATAAGTATTATCTGTGACTGTGAGTGATAATTTTGTTATGATTAAAGTTTGAAGTTTAATTAAATGTAATGCTTACATCATAAACTTCTGAATTAAGAGTAACAACTTGCTGTGTACCAACAAGTGAAGAAAGACTTAAAAAATGAAAGAGTAGAGTCAGAGAGACCTTTCTTTTTAAATTAAGCATTAAATATTTGGCTTTTGTTTTGGTTTAACAGCTAGTCTACCAGTAGACTACATGTAGTCAAACGACACCTGTAATCTGCAATTATCACCGCCTCTGGATGCCCAGTATTCAGTAGAACTCAAAGTCAAAGGGCAAGCCAGAAGCCAAGGCTTTCTCTAACATTAACAAACAGCACCGATTTAGTAGAAATATCGATCTAGTCCATGACCTGTCTATGACCAAAAAATGAACGGGAGGAATTCCATATGTGTGCCAGAAAGAGTTCCACATGGAACACATCGAACCAACAACATACCCTAACCCTAACCCTACTCTAACCCTAACCCTAACACTGGGTTAGGGTTATGGTTAGGGTTAGGGTATCGTATGTTGTTGGTTCGGTGTGTTGCTTGTTGAGGAAATCTTTCTGGCACACATATGGAATTCCTCCCAAATGAACTGCATCTTTATCGTTGCGGTGCTGTCCTTCGACATAGACTAGCCGAAGCTAAATCATCCGCAAACATTTCCATTTCCAAATCTTTTGTCTTCATAGTCTAGATCACTGTTGTCAACTTTCGATTTCAACATAAACAAAACGACACCGGTATCTTCCAGTGATCGATAACTGCAAAATCAAACAAAAATGAACTCATATGATAAACTAGACGATGCTGCCTAATAATGAAGGTGTTTGTAGTATATTTACCATTTTGAACAGTAGATGGTTAAGGATTGAAAAATTAAAACAAAAGTTGCTTCAGAAATCACCGACGTAGTCGAATCGCGCTCCAGCGCCTACGCCATCTACATCCGCTTCCGTTCCGACAAAGAGAGGCGAATATCGAGGGGACGTAATAATAGAATTATTTATCTTTTAACGTTGGATAGTCTCCCGTCTGTGACCCATAATCATGCAGGTCTTTGACACCTATTGTTTTTTCTTCTTTTTGGCCCTATTAACATTTTGCGTTATTCTAAATATACCACTGTGATTTGGGGAAATTTCTTCCATGGAGGTTAAAGTACTTCTTTTGCCCGATCTTTTAACGGGAAGAAAAAGGGGGATCAACGCCCAAAATTTTTCACAAATGTCTTTTGAAAAAGATCACCTCAAATTTTGATTTGGTCCCCAAAATTTCATTTGGCTGGTTTTGACCGCGTGCGAATACATAGGTCTACACATTTTATTTTTTTTATCTAGAAGGCTCAAATTGTATCTGAAACTTTAAAAGTGGATGCTTTATTTAGATCACAGGTCACTTTACACGTTTCTACACCCTAACACTGGCTGGCAGGGCCCCCAAAAAGGGGGATTTTATAGATTAGCGGATTAAATAGGTGCCACAAACCTGCAGGAGTATAAGAGCAAGTTCTGATAAAGTTGCATGATTTTCTGGAATGAACGTTTCTTTTCACAGACCCATTTGATTATAATACAGTAGTACAGTCAATACCATTAAGTTAGACTTAGTGATTGATCCTTTTAGGTGTTGAGCACAAGTTACTTCAAAGTCTTGATTGACTTGACTTCATGGACTTGATTACCGATTTTGTCTCTCCTATGCAAGATTACTAGGCGACTTATACATCCCTGGAGGAAATTACATCCAAACAACTCCCATAAACGTAATTTATATAGAAGGACATCCCTAAACTAGTGATTTTGTTGATACATTAAAAACAACAAGGATTTTAAAAAATGAAACATACAGTCAAGTTCACCTAATTAGATCTCGAATCTTGCAATTTTTCTCTTTATTCGATATCATTCTTCCTCAGTATTGTGTTTTCTTTTCTCTTCTTTGCTCATAGTAAAGCCAACCCGGTTATTCAACGGTTGCGTCGTGGGTTCTCCTTAAGTTGAATTAAAATCGCCCTCGCTGGTTCTCTGTATCAAGCAAAAATACAATAAACGGACATGAGACAATGAAATTTATGTCTGAGAGAGCAGGAATAGCTAGCGCTACTCAAACATAGTCGAACCTACCAAAACGGCTTTTTTTTCAGGGCTCAGGAAATGAAAAGAATGGAATAACAAGGCTGTAAGGGAGTGACCTTATTAAAATTTCCTTCTGCGATGGAGATAATCTAAACAAGAATTAAAATACATGGCTATACCAGTGTTTTGCTATTTTACATTTTAAATCGATTTCTGGTGTTTCGAACCTCCCTTGTGATAGTCCCAGCAAAATTGACTTACACGGACGACTTTCATAATTTTTTTTTTGTTTTTTGTTTTTTGTTTTTTGTTTGTATGCTTGTCTGTTATGTGGCTTGCTTGCAGAGTTACTAACCAGTCAGACGTAAATCTGGTCTGAAAAAGAAATTATAGTGGAAATCTATAAAGTAAATGTAAGGCACATATCCAAAATTCTGAATTGTCTTCCTGGTGTAACAGACATCATAACACAAGGGAAGCAATATAGAACATTTGATGCCGATATAAAGCTGATTGTGCTCTCCCTTGCCCAG